>JAMZAV010003093.1:0-226745 GCA_024449915.1 Sweltsa coloradensis
CCCGGTTTTCTTAAAAAAATTTCTTTTTTCTGGGGCATAAAATTTATATAGTCACTTTGGGTTTTTTAAAATTAGGGGTTAAAAACCATTATTCCCTTAAAAAATTTAAAAAAATAAGCAGCAATTTTTAGATTTTTGGAAAATCCCCGTGATTAACGTCTTAAAAATTTTTACTTTTTAACACTTCACATAAAGATAAGAAACCCAGAATGATCCCGGAAAATCCACTTTTTCCCAAACATTTTTTTGTTGAACATTTTTAAAACTTTGCCTAAAATTTTTTAAAAAATTGAAAAAATTAAATGGGGCCCCGCCCCCCCCAATATCTAAAAGCTAAAAACGTTTTGACCAAACTTGAAATTTTGTAAATCAAAAAATTTTTAAAACATTAAGGTTTTTTTTAAAGTTTTAAATTTTCTGCAAAGGGTGTGAGTTTTGTATTTTTTTGGGGTACCCATATTGTTTTGTATAATTATTTTAAAATATTTGGGTAAAATTGAGTAGAGTAGTAGTAGTAGTATAGTAGTAGTATTTTAAAAAGTAGTAGTAGTAGTATATTATAGTAGTAGTAGTAGTAGTATTAGATAGTAGTAGTAGTGTAGTAGTATAGTAGTAGTATATTAGTAGTAGTAGTATAGTAGTAGTATAGTTAGTAGTAGTTACATTTTTAAAAAGGTTTTTTGAACATTTTTCAAGTCCTTTTCATCAAGAAAGAATGTTCTACACCAAAAAACTGGGGTTTTGTTATCAGGTACCAAATCCCCTTTGGTTTTATAGTTTTTTTTGGGTGACGAAGCGAAGACTTCAATTTAATGACCCCCAAAAAAATTTTGCTCTGGATTTTTTTTTTTTTTTTTTTTTTTTTTTTTTTTTGTTCGCTCTCTACTGGAAAAAACGGCAAATGCAATCTTGATGAAAATTTTTTAGGGGGCCTTCGAAATCTCTGAACGGGAGGTGTATTGTTTTTGGGTACAACTGAAGAAATATTCCTCGTGAATATCGTACTTTTACGTTTTTTTTTTTTCGATTTTTAGTGCAAATTTTTTTCGTGACAATTAGGCCGATGCTGACCAAACGTGGGGGGAACAACTTTTATATTACAGTACTTAAAGTTTATGGTTATGAATTGCTTTTTTAAAAGAAAAAAATGAAAAAGTTAGCCAACCCATAAAAAAAAAATTTTAAATATGATTTTTTTGGGTTTTATAATAAAAAATTTAAAAAGAAAACAATAGAAATTTTGACAAAAATCACCAAAAATGCATTTAAAAAGCACTTGCAACGAAAAGTGGTACACGCAAACAAAAAACTAACAAAAAACTCATCCATAAACGGGGCGGAACTAAAGCGTTTTCCTAGTTGGGCATATAAAAGCAAAGATTTTTTCCCCCACAAAAATCGAAAATGAGCCAAATACACCAAAAAAAAAGCAAAAAAAAATTCTGTGGCACGTTTGGGGTCGTTTAAAGCAAAAAAAATTTCTCCTGTGTATATTTGACAAAAAAAAACATGCTGAGAACAAAACAAATCTTTCCCCATGCCCATTTTAATGCAACTGTTTTTTTGGGGGTTATTGGTTTTTTGTCTTTTCCCCAACATTAAAAAAAATGGAAAAAAATCTTTTGCTTTTATATCTCATTAGTTCAAAATTCACATCACTTTTCATGGGGTTTTGGGTAAATCCCTCGAAATCATTAAAACTTGCTGCTGTAAAGCTGTATAAGGGCCCGATTGGTAGCGCCCATGGCTTGGCTGCGGCGCATTATGGGCACCCAGATCCACACTTTTAGCCGTTTTTAATGATTGAAAAACTCACTGTCACCAATCTATTTAACGGGAATTTGGATCGTAAAAAATTTAAAATCTTAATTGTCTTTTTATTTCGTTAGTTGATATTGCTGTTGGGGGCACGAACCATTGGAATGTGGGACCCTGGGGGGTGGGTCGTTGGTCTTTTTGTTACGATCTGCTTCTAATGCGAAGGGCCAGGTTTCGATTCCCGCCAAAAATTGGGAAGTTTTTTTAAATTCCGATTGGACTTAAGTCCCCCGGTTCTGTCTTAGGGTTTGTAAACGGGACTTTGGGGTCGCTGCAACAAAACACATAATTAATTCAGAATTGTTCTGAAAACGGCCTTGTTGATTCTGGCGTTGATTCGGGGTGTTCGCACTGTCAAACCCACTGATTGTATATTTTTTTAAAATAAACGATCTTTTTGGTTGGTTATCGCTATTCGTCCCTTGCTCGGGGGCCTACAGGGTAGTTGTCGCTTTTATTTTTCTGTCCCCCCTAAATCAGTTATATAACTGATAGGTAGATCTTAAAACATTTTTTTTTTAAATTTTTTATTTCTTGTAGGTTTGAATCGCAATAGATATTACTGATTTTGTTAGCAGTTCAATGTTGACTCTTACCAGATATCTGTTTTTTTTAATTTTGCGCAATCTATTCACCGATTCCCCGATTTTTGGATGAGCGAAGCGAAGACTTCAATTTCACTGACCCCCAAAAAATGTAGCTTGTTTTTGTTTTTGTTTTTTTTGTTTTTTTTTTGTCTGTTTGTTCGCTCTCTACCGGGCAAACGGCAAATGCGATCTTGACAAAAATTTGAGGGGACCTTCGAAATCTCTGTTCTTAGAGGTGTATTGTTTTTGGATACAATTGAAGAAATATTTCTCATTAATATCGTACTTTTACGATTTTTTTCGATTTTAGTGCGATATTTTCGTGACATTTGGGCCGATTCTCACCAAACGGGTGGGGCTATACAACGTTCATATTTCACATGGACATTAAGGTTATGGTGATGTATTGCTTTTCGAAGGAAAAAGTTGAAAAACATAGCCAGAATCCATAGAATTAAGGTTTAAATATGAGGTTTTTGAGGATTTTTAATAACAATTAACAAGTTACGATAGAAACTTGACAACAATCACCTACAATGCATTCAAAAAGCACTTGCATAGGAAAAGTGGTCCTACGCAAACTTAAAACTTACAAAAAAGCTCATCCATCAACGCGGCGGGACGAAAGCGTTTTCCTAGTTACAGTGCACACATACGCACATACACACACACACACACACACACACACACACACACCCACTCACAGAATCAACGAGGTTCGGTTTTTCTTGAATTGTAGGACTCAGTCGCTGCGCTTCCTAGTCTAATAATAGCAAATTATCAAACAAAACCATGAAGCTGATGTGCCATGACTATGTCTGATCCCGAGGTAGCCATGCAGATGGGTTTCTCACTGACACTGCTAGACTCTGCAAATTTTTAAGCCCGTTAGGACTCTTGTCAGGACGCATCATGGACTTGCTTACATTTGTGTGCTCTGTGCTAAGGTCAGCTGATTGGGCAGGACACGAATTAGACTAATACTCTCCGGTGACCCTAAATAAGCCGAGGTCGCACTGCAGGGGGGTAGCTCTTGCTGCCTTGTGCCTTGCAATCAATAGCTTCGTTCTATTGTCTTGCGCTGCTATCACTGGTGCTCGATGTGACAGCAGTACCCCAGTATTACAATCAACAAATATCAAATATCAATAAGAAAATTATCTGTAGAAAATAACGTTAGTTCTGTATTACTAGGAAGCTTCGCAAACGCTTTTTTTGTCGCGTTGATGGATGAGCTTTTTAATTTCAAAATGTAAATATTAATTTAAAATAATAAAAACATATTATTAACACGGTCCAAACAAAGCAATCATAAGGCCTGTTGGATCTTTGATTGTTTGTTACAAGGCTGTGAGTAAAAGGTATAAAATCTCCTGTGAAGTTTTCATACAAGGCTGTGAGAAAGATCTAAAATCTACATTTTCGTGCTATTTGGGCGGATTCTTACCAAACGGGTGGGGCTAAAACGTTCATATTTCACATGGACATTAAGGTAAGGGTGATGTATTGACTTTTGAAAGAAAAAGTTGAAAAAGTTAGCCAGAATCTATAGAAATAAAGGTTTTAATATTTAACACCTAAAAAAACTCAAATTAAAACCTTTATTTCTATAGATTCTGGTTAACTTTTTCAACTTTTTCTTTAAAACGTCAATACATCACTATAACTTTAATGTGCATGTGAAATATGAACGTTGTAGCCCCATCCGTTTGGTCAGAATCGGCCCAAATGTCACAAAAATATCGCACTAAATTTTTTTTTTTAAATCGTAAAAGTACGATATTCATGAGAAATATTTCTTCGATTGTACTTAAAAACGTAGCAAGTCTAAGTTTAAAGATTCTGAAGGTCCCCTCAAATTTTCATCAAGATCGCATATGCCGTTTGCCCGGTAGAGAGCAAACAAACAGACAGAAAAAAAAACACACGAGCTAAATTTTTTATGGGGCCGGTGAAATTGAAGTCTTCGCTTTGCTTATCCAACAATTTGACAAATAGCGCTATTCTAAAGAATAGGAAATGCTTATTTGTCGGATTCTTATTTGGAACTTAAACTAGTAGATAAAAGCAATTTTTTTTTTTTTTTTAATTATTTACAAATAAATCTAAGATTACATACAAAAATTCACAAAATATTTCTACCAAGTTTATTAATTGATGATTAATTATCACAATTGATTATTTCTTTTTCTAAATATTTAATGAAGCATTAATTATTAGGATGATCATTGTTATTATATCCTGCTTTATAATCATTGATTACCTAGGAAAACGCCAACGTCGTTGTTAGATCAGTAAGTGAACCATGTGCTGAGAACTCAGTAACGTTCCATCTCCTCCCACTACCAAGACTGGACCTAGATAGCATGAGTCTTTCCTCACTATCCTATCATTGGCAAAAGTGGCGCATTATGGCCTTACAGTTGACGCTTCCTTATACCAACTAAACTTAAAAACCCTTTTTTATAGCAATATAATTATCAAACTTAAATGCAAATATTCCCGGGTACTCAAAACATGACTCACTCACTCATCTAGCAACGACTTTGGTGTTTTCCTAGTCTAGTTGGCTAAGGCGCCGTTTTACCCGAAATGTGGGGGACCTGGGTTTAGTCCCTGGTCGGGAAAGATTTTGTAATTTCTGGATTGTATTAAAAAAATTATTAAACATGTTTTGAAATACATATAACGCAGTTTATCATCTGTGACAATACTATGGAAAACATAGCCGGTGTCGAAATACGTGAAAAGATTGCAAACTTTATTCAATCTCCCTGCTCTATTAATTACCTTTTATAACCTTTTAAGTACCTTAAGCGTGCAAGATTCGATACACCTTGAGCACTGCATTTTCACAGCCAGACAAATAACAAACAAAAAATATTTTTTTACAAAACCAAATCCATTGTCGTTAAAATAATTCCTACACATCGCAGCCTATTGTTCAATTTTTTCTTTCTTGTAGGTTTAAATCGCAATGGATCTAGCTGATTTTGTTAGCAGCTCTCAGTAAACTCGTACCGGATGTTTGTTTGAAATTTAAGTGCACTCTATATTCAGCGATTCGGCTTATTTACGATGTGCACACACACAGAATCACACAATGAGCGCCGTTATAGATGAATGGAGATCTTCAGTCGCTCCGCTCCCTCGTCTAATTATTCATTCTCTTCGCCAGTATACATTGTAGAATTGTTTATTTTTTTATTTTGCGGCGTATAAAGATTATAGTGTAAGCTGTTTTGTACTTATTTTTTAAATCTATAAAACCAAAGAAAAACATTTATGTTGAGGTTGTTAAACTAGGAAAACGCCAAAGTCGTTGTTAGACGAGTGAGTGAGCGATGTGTTGAGTACCCGGGAACATTCCCTTTCTTCCCCCTATCTTATGTCTTTCTGGCCTATCATAGGCTAGAGAGGCGCATTATGCCCTTACAGTTGACGCGCCCCTAAACCAACTAAACTTAAAAACCCTTTTATTAATACCACTATAGTTATCAAACATAAATGCAAATGTTCCCGGGTATTTAACACATGACTCGCTCACTCGTCTTACAACGACTTTGTCGTTTTCCTAATCTAAGTGGCTAAGGCGCCCGTATACCCGAAATGTGGAAGACCTGGGTTCAACTGGTCTAGAAAGATTTTGTTATTTCTGGGTTGTATTTTAAAAATTATTAAACATGTTTTGAAATGCATATAACACAGTGTAGTCTTATCATCTGTGACAATACTATGGAAAACATAGCCAGTACGAAATACGTGTAAATATTGCAAGGTTTACTCAATCTCCAAGCGGAATTTGGGGGTACCTCCAGCGTACAAGATTCTTTACACCTTGAGCACTGCATTTTCACAGCCTGACAAATAACAAACAAAAATTTTATTTTTCAATAACAAAACCATTATCGTTAGAATAATTCCTTCACATTTGCAGCCTTTATTTCTATTTATTGTTTCTTGTAGGTTTAAATCGCAATGGATCTAGCTGATTTTGTTTGCAGTTCTCAGTTAACACGTACCGGATGTCTGTTTAACATTTCAGCGCAATCTGTTCAGCGATTCGGCTCATTTTCGATGTACACACACACACAGAATAACGGGAGTGCCATAATTCATGAATTTATCCTCAGTCGCTCCACTCCCTGGTCTAATAAGAACCAACCTCCGTTTGGAACATATTTTAACCAGCCGTGTTTATTTATTTTATTTATTTATTTAACGTCTATCCTACGCAGTTAAAAAAACTTATTTACAAAGGGGGACAACTTAATTGGATGAGCGTAGTGAGCGTAGCGAGCGAAGCGAAGATTCCATTTCACTACACTGGAGAAAAAAATCCGGAATGTTTTTCTTTTTTTTCTGTTTGTATTATTGTGTGTTTGTTAACACGATTCCGGCTAAACCGATACTCCAATTGTGATGAAATTTTATGGAGGCCTTCGAAATCTCTAAACTTAGAACTGCCACGTTTTTGAGCGCAATCAAAAAAAAATTCTCATGAAAATCGCAATTTTACGATTTTTTTTTTATTTTTAAAAAATTTCTTCGACTTATAACACCTACATGCTTAATCCGATTTTAATGATTTTTTCACAGAACCTTAATTTTATGAATTAAGATATTCTTGTGAAATTTGAGCGCAATCGAAAAATTATTTCTCATGAAAATCGAAATTTTACAGTTTTTTTCTTTTTTAAAACAATTCATTGACTTATAACACCTACATGATTTATCCTATTGTGATGATTTTTTCACAGAACCTTAATTTTATGAAATTATATATTTGTGTAAAATTTGAGCGCAATCGAATTATTATTTCTTATGAAAATCGCAATTTTACGATTTTTTTCTTTTTTAAAAATTACGATTAATAAAAAAATAAAGTAAATTTTTAATTTAATTTAATTTAATTTTTAAAAAATCTTCAACTTAGTAATAATTTTTTCACAGAACAACAGAAAATCCGCATAACACATGGCAGCTCAATGCACCAATTACGCTCATCCAACAACGCGGCGGGACTTAAGCGTTTTCCTAGTAAATCTAATTACGTAAATGCAGACTCAACAATGAACTGCATTTAAGGTAGCTCAAGCGAATATACTCTCTAGTTTTTTAGAGAGTTTCTTAATTTTGATGGTACCTCTAATATAGTTTAAAATTATTAAATCGCAAACAATTAAATAAAACACACTTTGTTTACGAATTTTAAATAAATTACACAACAATGAAGCTTACTTTTAAAATAAAATACAGAAATTACAAGATTCGTTAAATTAAATTAAATTAAATTTTTGGATGAGCGAAGCGAAGACTTCAATTTCACTGACCCCCAAAAAATTTAGCTTGTTTTTGTTTTTCGTTTTTTTGTATTTTTGTCTGTTTGTTCGCTTTCTACCGGGCAAATTGCATAAATGCGATCTTAATGAATATTGAAGGGGACCTTTGAAATCTCTGAACTTAGACTTGCCACGTTTTTTGGTACAATCGAAGAAATACTTCTCATAAATATCGTACTTTTACGATTTTTTCGATTTTTAGTGCAACATTTTCGTGACATTTGGGCCGATTCTGACCAAACTGGTGGGGCTACAACGTTCATATTTTACATGAACATTAAAGTTATGGTGATGTAGTACCTTTTGAAAGAAAAAGTTGAAAAATTTAGCAAGAATCCATAGAAATAAAGGTTTTGATATAATTTTTTTGCGTGACATAAAAACAATTAACAAGTTACAATAGAAAATTGACAACAATCACCTTCAATGCGTTCAAAAAGCACTTGCGAAGTAAAGAGATCCCACGCAAACTAAAAACTTAAAATTAAAGCTCATCCATCAACGCGACTGAAAAAAGCGTTTGCGAAGCTTCCTAGTAATAAAAATATGGATATAGAACGCGTGTGCCTTCACATGAACAGTCCCAACCGCTGCCCATTGTTCCATTTTTAATGCGAAAAAACTTAATAAAACTCTTGTATTAAAACTGCATCATTTTTTCTACATTTTAAAGTTGGTTGGCATAACTGCATATCGAAAGGTGTCTTCTGTGAAATTTTCAGCCTCTAACCTTGATAGGGGGGATGGGAAAAAATGCTGAACCCTTAGACACCTTTATCTCCGAATGACATGGAACGGACATAGAACGCAATTTTGTAAATGAAATGTATTATTATTTTTTACAAATAAAGTTCATCTATTATTATTATTATTATTTTATTGGATGTATTTCATACAAACTCGGTCAAAACCGGAGCTAACATGTTGTACGGACTTACGTCAAGTACTTCCATGTGTATCTATATTACATACCTACATTATTACTTTGTCTTAACTCTAACTAAAATAAGTCATTTATAATATAGTTTGTAGATGATGTTTTCTTTCTGCTGTGTACGGTCGTGGCCGATTTCTCGTCGCCATCCTAGCATTTGCTCTTCGGACTATGGGAAACCACGAAAACCATGTCAGGATGGAAGCTGTCTCGGAATCTCGAAGTATCATTCTTAGTTTAGAAGTTTACGAACTATTCTACACGTGTTGAGTATTACTGCCTTTTGAGTCTCGATGTAAACATTGGGTGGAAGATCTAGTTGTTTAATGCTTTCATGTAGCTTCTTCGGTATGATGCCATTAGCCGATATCACGTATGGGATTGTATTTACCTTTTTCTGTTTCCACATCTTCTTGATCTCAATTGCAAGTTCACTATACTTGTCAATTTTTTTCTTCCATGTAGTCTCGACGTTATGGCACATTGGGACAGCAACGTCAATAAGGGTAGTTTCTTGTTTCTTCTTGTCAATTATAATTATATCCGGTCTGTTGTGATGTATAGTTTGGTCTGTTATAACTGTGCGGTCGTAATATAATTTGAAATCTTTGCTATCTAGTACTTTCTCCGGTTTGTATTTGTAGTAAGGTGTGTGTATCAATGAGGTTGTACTTGATTGCTAGTTTTTGGTGAATAATGTTAGCTACTTGGTTATGTCTGTAGAGGTAATCCGTTTGACATAGTGACTTGCACCCGGATATGATGTGTTCGATTGTTTCACCCCTTACACTACATTTTCTACATTGATCGTTTACTGTCGCATCTTGTATAATGTATTTTTATAATTATTCGTTGCATTCACTCTGTCTTGAATAGCCAGCATAAAACCTTCTCTTTCTCCAAATAGTTCCCCGTTGTTTTAACCACCTATTTGATGCTTTAATATCTATGTGACCTTTATGTAGTTCATCATAATGTCTCTTGTGTAGGGTCTTTTCTGAGAGACGTAACTCTTTTGAAGCGTCAGTTATGAGTTTCCCTTGTAGATTGACATTTTCGTTTGCTAGATTGAGTGGAGTTAATGATTTGTCAGCTAGCACCACAGCCCTATGCAGTGTTGATTGGTTGCTCTTTTTAAAATAATATTTTCTTAAAATGTCTAGTTGTTTATAATATAAGTTGTTCAGATCAATTAGGCCTCGTCCTCCTTGTTCTCTTGGAAGTGTCAATCTCTCTATTGCTGATTTAGGATGATGCATTCTGTGTTTAGTAAGTGTAGTACGAGTTAATATTTCCAGCGCGTGGATGTCTGTCTGTGTCCATTTAATGATTCCGAATGAATATGTCAGTACTGGTATAGCATATGTATTTATTGCTGTGATCTTGCTTTTACCGTTTAGTTGCGTCTTGAGGATAGATTTTAGTCGCTTCTTGTATGTATCTATCAATTTTTCTTTCATTACTTTATGTTCAATTCTGGCAGCTTCTGAAAATCCTAAATATTTGTATACTTCGTTATCATCCATTACTCCAATCCTATTTCCATCATCTAGCTGGAACTCTTCTGCCTGCGTAACCTTACCCTTTTCGATATGTAGCGTCTTACACTTGTCTACTCCAAACTCCATGCAGATATCTTGACTAAATTCAAATGAAGTATTGATTAAACTGTTTAGTTGAACAAAATTTGATGCATATATAACTTTAGATCATCCATGAAGAATAGGTGAGAAATTGTGTGACATACCATATTATTGTCCTTAATTTTAAATCCGTATGTTGATTCGTTAAGCATATGCGACAGTGGGTTTAATGACAGACAAAACCATAATGCGCTAAATGAGTCACCTTGGAAAATGCCACGTTTAATTTGGATTGGATCTGTAGTTATCTGCTGGTTTTTCATATCCAGTTTTAGTGTTGTTCTCCATGTCTTCATTACTGTCTTCAAAAAAGTTACAATTACTGGGTTGATTTTATATTTATTGGTACAATTGATAAAGTCTGTTACTAGGGTTAATAATACGTCAGCTTCTTTAATTGATCATTTTATGCAAATCACAATGAAAATATTATTCAGTCAGGTATTATAAGTGTAGGATTAAGTGTCATCAATTAATTTATTGTGTTCGTAAGATTAATAAGCAAAAATTTCTTCCTAAATTTGTAAATACTAGAAATTATAAGAATGTTGATTGGAAGCAAGTAGATGAAGATATCTTAAGTGGTCCCATTGAACCAAATTGGTATGGCAGTAAGGGGCAGATGATAAATTAGAAATGTTGTTAAAGTAGTCTTAGAACCTCTAAATGAACATGCACACCCCTTGAAATTAAGAATTAAAGGTAAGCCACCCCCATCGTTAACAGCAGAGATTAGGAAATCCATGCATAGGAGAGACCACCTCCCCGCAAAGAATTTAGAATTTTTAGAAGGCAGTCAACGTGGGAGGAATACAAGAAAGTTAGAAATAAGGTAAATAATCAGATTCGTTTTCTAAGCGTGAGCATTTTAAGTCTTCTTTTGTAATGATATTTCTTCAAAATCTTTAGGGGCAGTTTATAATAAGTTGACAGGTAACAAAGAAAAAAAGAGGGGAGCATAGACTCATTGACAGACAACGGGGTATCCTACACGTCTAATCCAGATATGTGCTGTTTGTTAAAAAAAAGTTTTGTTGTGAACGATGTAGATTTTTCAAATGAAATTGGTAAGTTTAAAGATTTAAATAGAAGAGAAGCAGAGAATTTTCCCGCATACAAAAGTAACTAATGAAGAAGTCATTTCAGCAATTAAACGCCTTAAATTAGAAGCTCTGCAAAAATTCAAGAGTTTCCATGCATAGTATTCAAGAAATGTGCATTCATATTCGGATTATAAGCGTATCTAATTTCCAATTTGTTTCTTGTAGGTGATTTCCCAACACAGCTGAAATTGGCAAGGGTAACACCTATTTAAAAGGGAAAAAGGAAAAAAGAGTAATAGGAATTCTAATCGACCTATATCAACTCTTCCAATTGTAGGGAAAATATTAAAAAATTTTTACACAAGAGGTTATTACATGAAGTGGATGCATCTGAAGGTTTAAGTGCAAACCCAGCAGGGTTTTCAGGAAAGGTAGGTCAACGCAAAGTGCCCTTCTAGCATTTACAGATTTTATCTATAAAGGGTTTGGGAAAACGTAATGGTAAGGTTGGAGCTGTCTTTGTTGATCTTAGGAAAGCATTTGATTCAGTACCTTTTTTACCTCTTTAATAAAATTAAAAACCAGGTTTAACGTAAGTCCTTATTTGTATCAATTTTGGCGGATTATTTTTAAATAGAAAAATGTTTATAAATCTTGCAAAATATAGTTCAAAAGTATTCAATATTTTGTGGTGTCCCCAAGGATCAATATTAGGACCCTGTTATTTATTCTTTATATAGATGATATATCTACTATAATGGGGGGCATCAATTATATCTTATATGCTGATGACTGGTCTTTTATTTAGAAGGTGTGGATGTCGAAGAGATCGTAAGACGTCTTCAAGAAGTTCTAAAGAGGATGGATATTGGTTAAAACTCAGGAACTTGATATTAATTATAGCAAACAAATTTTTGATTTTCATAAGGTAATGATAGAAGCATGAATGATATTCATTTGACGTTAAATTGTAATGGTAAGTTAATTTTAGAGTGTATGAATTTAAATATCTTGGAGTTTTCTTAGATGTAATTTAATTTTAAGAAACATTATGAATATGGTGTAATAGAGTATCATCAGCAATTGGAATTATAAGTAGAATGAAGAGGATTGTAACCGAGAGAATGTTGAGGTTACTTGTAGATTCTTATATTCACTCTGTTATTGATTATTGCTTAGTGGTTTGGGCAGTAAGACCTTCTACTGAGTATGTTGTACTCCAGAAGAGAATTGACCATCTCTTTGATTCATTTCCCTTGAACCAAGATTTGCGTCTTTTTGTTTTACGATTGAGGAGAGGATGAAGTATAGCGTGCCTGGTAAATACATACAAAGTATTGAAAGGTATGTTTTTTTGGTATTCTACCCAATATTTTTAAAATTGTTGATCGTGATAGAAATTCTACTTTAATAAACTCATTGGAAGTTCCTAGATTAAATTCTGAAGCATTTAGAAAGTCATTTATGTACAGAGGCGTATCCTATTTTGGGAAATTTAATTTCTTATGATATTTGAAGCCAGTTTTTCTGATCTAGGAATTGTACAATTTAAAAGTAAAATTGAAGCAATGATAATGAATCAAAGAGCAAAAAAAATTTATTTTACTATTTATTTGTAAGTTATTGTCTGTGTGTTTGTGTAATGTTAATTTACCTTCATACGCTCTTATAATTGATTTTGCTTTTCTCTTTGTTTGTTCATTATTGCTTTTATTATGATATAAACAATGTATTTTCAACTATATTTTTCTGCCTAGATTGTCTGGTTGCCCGCCCAATGATGGAGCTTGCAACTTGATTTAGGTGTCCTGTATCATGCTGTGATCAGTTTGACATGAAATTTTTTTAAAAAATTATATATCTGATATAATTATATATATGAGTCAAGATTTGAACACAAAAATGAAGATTGAACCAAGAATAAAGATTTCGCGTTCGGTGGTTTCTTCCGCGAAAGTTTGATTATACTCCCTGATTTTGCTGTTTCCCGATTTTTGGCAAACCCCATATTCGTTTGAGGGGATCGTCTAATAAATCAGTTTTTTTCTTTTCGTTTTTCTTTTTTAATGTTTTTTTTTTTTTCTTCTTTTTTTTTTTTTTTTTCTTTTCTTTTTTTTTTTTTTTCTTTTCTTTTCATTCTCCACCCTTTTTTTATATTTGATTCATTTATTAAATGCATATAATATCATTCAATTTTTTACCAAAATCTTGTGTTTAAATGCATTGTTGTTGTAATGCTACTATTTCAAATATTTACGAAAATGTAATTTATTGTTGTTTCTGCATCTATGTTATTAGATTTATTTAGTTGTCCTCCTTTGTAAATCAGTTTTTATAACTGAATAGGGTAGACGTTAAATAAATAAATAAACAAATAAATAAAATATTTGTAAAATCTGAATAAGCCATGTGTGTTTGGGGTTTAGTCATAAGCTTTCTTGTAGTCAATGTTGTTTTCGGGGAATATTCCTTTCTTATTTTGTGCCTGGTTCATTACAGTAGAGTCGATAATGAGTTGTTCTTTACATCCCTGCGAGTTCTTACAGCATCCTTTTTGTTCCTCGGCCATGATATTGTATTCTTCGCAATGCTTATATACTTTATTTGTTATGAATGAAGTCAATATTTATATATAGTTGGTAGACATGTAATTGGCCGATATTTACTTGGGTTCTTCGTGTCATTATCTTTCGGTTTGAGAAAGGTTACTCCTTCAGTAAAGAATTCGGGTATTTCTTTAACTCCATTTATAAACTCGTTGATACATTCTCTAATTTGATTGTGAGTAGTATTGAATTTCTTATACCAAAAATTTTGAATATTATCATTACCTGGTGCTTTCCAGCTATGTGTAGCACTGATTGTCGACTTTAATTCATCAACAGTTATACCTTCGAACCTCATCTCATTAACATCGCTCATCCTAGCTTATTATTATTATTATTATTATTATTAATTATTATGATTATGATTATTATATATTATTATTATTATTATTATTATTATTATTATTATTATTATTATTATTATTATTATTATTATTATTATTATTATTATTATTATTATTATTATTATTATAATTATTAATTAAATGTGGATATAGAACACAGCGCCTTCACTGAACAGTCCCAGCCGCTGCCTATTGTTCCATATCCAATGCGGGAAAAAATGTATAAAACTGCATGATTTTTTTCTACTTTTTAATTTGGGTTATTATAACTGCATGTCGATATGTATCTTCCTGTCAAATTTTCAGCCTCTAATCTTAGATAGGGGCATGGGAAAAAAATACAAAACCTTTAGACACCTTTATCTCCGAATGAAACGGGACGGATATAAAACAGTCTGGAAATATGCCAGCGATTTGTTGTTGAGGTTTCTTATTTGTTCTTATTTGTTGCAATTTCAGATACTTTAAAAGATTTAAGATAGTTAACAGTACAAGAAAATATTAAATTACACTTGTGTTAACTTTTATATACAAGATTGAAAATAATCATTCGCCATGTTATTTAGAAGAAAAGTTAAAGAGTGTGGAGAAAATTCATGGAAGAGAGACCGCACACAAACTGATAAAAATGAACTATTAGGAAAACGCTTAAGTCCCGCCGCGTTGTTGGATGAACGTAATTGGTGCATTGAGCTGCCATGTGTTATGCGGATTTTCAGTTGTTCTGTGAAAAAATCATTAGTAAGTTGAAGATTTTTTTAAATTAAATTAAATGAAAAAAATAATTTAAATATTTAAATTAATCATAATTTTAAAAAAGGGAAAAATCGTAATATTGAAATTTTTATAAGAAATAATTATTCAATTGTGCACAAATTTTACACGAATAAATAAATCCATAAAATTAAGGTTCAGTGAAAAAATCATTACAATCGGTTTAAGCATGTAGGTGTTATAAGCCGAAGAAATTTAAAAAATCGAAAAAAGTCGTAAAATTGCGATTTTCGTAAAAAAAACTCTTTTTGATAACGCTCAAATGTCACATGAATATATCAATTCGTTAAATTAAGGTTCTGTGAAAAAACCATTACAATCGGACAAAGCATGTAGGTGTTATAAGTCAAAGAATTGTTTAAAAAAAGGAAAAAAAGATAAATTTCGATTTTCGTTTGAAAAAGTTTTTTGATCACGCTCAAATTTCACAGGAATACCTTAATTTCATAAATTTAGGGTTCTGTGAAAAAATCATTAAAATCGGATAAAGTATGTAGGTGTTGTAAGCTGAATTTTTTTTTTTAATTCGAAAAAAATCGTAAAATTGCATTTTTCGATTGCGCTCAAAATCGTGGCAGTTCTAAGTTCAGAGATTTCGAAGGACTCCAGAAAAATTCATCGCAATTGGAGTATTGGTTTAGCCGGAATCGTGTTAACAAACAGACAAAAATACAAACAGAAAAAAAAACATTACGAATTTTTTTCTCCAGTGTAGTTGAATGGAATTTTCGCTTCGTTCGCTACGCTCGCTACGCGCATCCAATTATAGGATGAGCGAAGCGAAGATTCCATTTCACTACACTGGAGAAAAAAAATCCGGCATGTTTTTTTTTATTATTATTGTGTGTCTGTTAGCACGAATCCGGCTAAACCGGTACTCCAATTGCAATGAAATTTTATGGAGGCCTTCAAAATCTCTGAACCAAGAACTGCCACGTTTTTGAGCGCAACCAAAAAATTATTTCTCTTAAAATCGCAATTTTACGATTTTTTCACGATTTTTAAAAAATATCTCTAGCTTATAACACCTACATGCTTTATCCGATTTTAATGAATTTTTCACAGAACCTTAATTTTATGAATTTAGGTATTCGTGTGAAATTTTAGCGCAATCTAAAAAACTAGTTCTCGTGAAAATCGAAATATTACGTTTTTTTTTTGTTTTTTAAAACAATTCTTTGACTTATAACACCTACATGCATTATCCGATTGTAATGATTTTTTCACAGAACCTTAATTTTATGAATTTATATATTCGTGTAAAATTTGTGCGCAACCAAATAATTATTTCTTATGAAAATTTCAATATTACGATTTTTTCCTTTTTTAAAATTACGATTAATTAAACAAATTTAAAATTAAAGTTAATTTTTTATTTAATTCAATTTAATTTTAAAAAATCTTCAACTTAGTAATGATTTTTTCACAGAACAACAGAAATTCCGCATAACACATGGTAGCTCAATGCACCAATTACGCTCATCCAACAACGCGGCGGGACTTAAGCGTTTTCCTAGTTATTATTGAATATAAGATTTTTAAACATAAGCCCGCTCCGATTGGTCGCACCAATGGTCGCCTTAGACCACACTCAGTTCGCAATGAGCCGAGAACGGTTTGCGTATTCGACTGGAGCGGGGGGACTATAAACTAGAATAAAAATTGTGAAATATTTGAAATAACTTGATTTGATTATAGTTTGCATCTTTCACCGTCTTTTTATCCCGGATTGTAAATTGAAGACATTTGTGAATGGCAGTAAATCCCTCCATTGAATTTACCAATAATCCTCTAAGCCTGTTCTAACGACATGTTCCTTTTGAAACGGTGGGCTTGTATAAGCATCAAACTAAAAAGTTTGTGTACTGACCCTAACGTTTCGTACAAAACTTGATTTTAATAACGAATAAGCATTTAATTCGTAAGCCAGGTCTTAATCTACTACACACACACATGTCTCGCGGACCCTGTTAGAAGGTGTGAGGCTGCATCTCCAACGGCAGGCGCGTAGGAACGTTTGGAAAGTTGGGAAGGGTAGGGGGGGCAAACTTACTAGAAATGTTCACCATCCTACAGTTATTTTCAAAAGATAACCGTTTTGTTTATGAAGGATATACACTTTGTTTGGTTTTGAAATTCCAATTTGATTGCCCAACTAACCATCATGTGTATAAAAGTATGTTATGCACAATAATAGAGATAGTTTTGAAATAACCATACTTATTAATAGCTCATAAACTAAAACCAAACTTCCTGCACTCGGGACTCTGTATAAACGCGATTTACAATCTAAACAAATGATCGTGAAGTTTAATTTTTTAAGCTAAATATTTCCAACCTGCCCTCCCCTCCTCGCCCCCTAGTTCCTACACCAATGTCTAACGGTGTATTGGGGCCAGAACGGGCCGCTGCACTTTCCTAATACTTGAATGTTCCATTGCGTTAACAAAATATAAACAATTATATATTTTTGCTAAGAAATGTTGTAAAATGAAATAACATAATAGCACATTGGGCTTCTTGGTGAAAGCTCTCATTCACATCTCACATTGCGGTAGGTCAGGTCAAGGGGCGAGCTGTAACGTGCGCTTTGTTCAATCACGTCCTCACTAGTGCACAATGTTACACGCATGACGGCGCGGCGCAGCACTGTTCCAGCAAGGAAACAAAAATGTAGCCTAAACCCGGACAAACTGAAAGAGTGTGTTTCTGAACTTTTTGCGTTCAATACACCTGTATAAAGAAAACCTTCGAAATCTTATGGGAAATTGACTGGGATAAAGGTTAAATTAGTATTATTGTTATTATTATTATTATTATTATTATTATTATTATTATTATTATTATTATTATTATTATCAATGTTAAAAAATTTGAATTGAGAAAAAAAAAAAAAAAAAAAAAAAATTATTATTATTTTATTGGATGTATTTCATACAAACTCGGTTTAAAACCGGAGCTAACATGTTGTACGGACTTACGTCAAGTACTTCCATTTTGTACCTATTACATACATTATTACTTTTGTCTTAACTCTAACAAAAATAAATCATTTATAAATTCTAATATTTGTTTGTAGAGATGTTTCTTTCTGCTGTGTACCGGTCGTGGCCGATTTCTCGTCGCCATCCTAGCATTTGCTCTTGGGGACTAGGGGAAACCCCACGAAAACCATGTCAGGATGGAAGCTGTCTCGAAATCTCGAAGTATCATTCTTAGTTTTAGAAATTTACGAACTATTCTACACGTGTTGAGTATTACTCCCCTTTTGAGTCTCGATGTATACTTTGGGGTTTAAAGATCTAGTTGTTTAATGCTTTCATGTAGCTTCTTCGGTATGATGCCGTTGGCTGATATAATGAATGGGATTGTATTTACCTTTTCTGTTTCCACATCTTCTTGATCTCAATTGCAAGTCCCCTATACTTGTAAATTTTTTTTTTCTTCCACGTGGTCTCGACGTTATGGCACATTGGGATAGCAACGTCGATAAGGGTAGTTTCTTGTTTTCTTCTTGTCAATTATTATTAAATCCGGTCTGTTGTATGTATCGTTTGGTCTGTTATAACTGTGCGGTCGTAATAAAAATTTGTAATCTTTACTATCTAGTACTTTCTCTGGTTTGTATTTGTAGTAAGGTGTGTGTGTGTCAATGAGGTTGTACTTGATTGCTAGTTTTTGATGAATAATGTTACTATTTGGGGTTATGTCTGTAGAGGTAATCTTTTTGACATAGTGACTTGCACCCGGATATGATGTTTTTCGATTGTTTCACCCCTTGCACTACATTTTCTACATTGATCGTTTACTGTCGCATCTTGTATTATGTATTTTAATAATTGTTCGTCGCAATCACTCTTGTCTTGAATAGCCTCATAAAACCTTCTTTTTCTCCAAATAGGTCCCCCTTGTTTAACCACCTATTTGATGCTTTAATATCTACGTGACCTTTGTGTAGTTCATCATAATGTCTCTTGTGTAGGGTCTTTTTCTGAGAGACGTAACTCTTTTGAAGCGTCAGTTATGAGTTTCCCTTGTAAATTGACATTTCGTTTGCTAGATTGAGTGGAGTTAATGATTTGTCAGCTAGCACTACAGCCCTATGAAGTGTGGATTGGTTGCTCTTTGTAAAAAAGTATTTTCTTAAAATTTCTTATTTGTTTATTATAAGTTGTTCAGATAAATTTGGCCCCGTCCTCCTTTTTCTCTTGGAAGTGTCAATCTCTCTATTGCTGATTTAGGATAAATGTATTCTGTTTTTGGTAAGTGTAGTACGAGTTAATATTTCCAACGCGTGGATTTTCTGTCTGCGTCCATTTAATGATTCCGAATGAATATGTCAGTACTGGTACAGCATAGTATTTATTGCTGTGATCTTGTTTTTACCGTTTAGTTGCGTCTTGAGGATAGACTTTAGTCGTTCTTGTATGTATCTATCAAATTTTTCTTTTAAACTTTATGTTCAATTCTGGCAGCTTGTGCGAATCCTAAATATTTGTATACATCGTTATCGTCCATTATTCCAATCCTATTTCCATCATCTAGCTGGAAAATCTTCTGCTTGTGTTAACCTTACCCTTTTCGATATGTAGCGTCTTACATTTGTCTACTCCAAACTCCATGCAGATATCTTGACTAAATTCTAAAAGTTGTATTGACTAGACTGTTTAGTGGAGCAAAATTTGATGCAACAACTTTAGGTCATCCATGTAGAATAGGTGGGAAATTGTGGACATACCACATTATTTTCCTTAATTTTAAATCCGTATGTCGATTCGTTAAGCATATTGACAGTGGGTTAATGACAGACAAAACATAATGCACTTAATGAGTCACCTTGGAAAATGCCACGTTTTTAATTTGTATTGGATCTGTAGTTATCTGCTGGTTTTTCATATTTAGTTTTAGTGTTGTTTCTCCATGTCTCCATTACTGTCTTCAAAAAGTTTACAATTATTGGGTTGATTTTATATATTTGTAAGATCTGAATAGCCATGTGTGTGGTGTTGAGTCAAAGGCTTTCTTGTGTCAATGTAGTTTACGTGAATATTCCTTTTCTTATTGTGTTCTTCGCAATGATTATATACTTTATTTGTTATGCATGAAGTCAATATTTTATATATAGTTGGTAGACATGTAATTGGCCGATATTTACTTGGGTTCTTCGTGTCATTGTCCTTTTGGGTTTTAGAAAGGTTACTCCTTCAGTAAGAATTCGGGGATTTCTTTAACTCCATTTATAAACTCGTTGAGACATTTTCTAATTTGATTGTGAGTAGTATTGAATTTCTTATACCAAAAATTTTGAATATTATCATTACCTGGTGCTTTCCAGCTATGTGTAGCATGATTGTCGACTTTAATTTATCAATAGTTATACCTTCGAATCCCGAATCCATTGTGCATCCTGGTTGTGTGCTACCCGGGTTACCCCATATTCCCCGTCAAAAACTCTTCTATCTCGTCTCAGTTGGAGTTCCATTTCCTATTATTTCTTCGGTACTAGATAGTTGTTGGTAAAACTGTTTTTCCTTTTCTTTAAACATTCGGTTTTGTTCTTTTCTAATACTACATTTTTTAATCTTTTTAATCTCTTAGCCAGAGCACTTACTTTTTGTTTAAGTGTATCAAATATTCGTGAATGAATTTTGTTAAGTGTTTCATGCTTTGCATGAACCTTGAATCTTTCAAATATTTTGGCAGTATCTTTTTCACATTTTTAGATCGATTACCCATTCGGTATTGTTCCAGTCGACCGATATCTCTCCTAAGCTCAACGATTCTCCCAACTAGTCGCTTTTCCCATTTCGTACTTTTCTTCTCCTGTTTTGTCTTTGAAGATGTTTTCAGATTTTACCTTTAAGCCCAAATATCTAACCACTTTCTACAGCGGCACAATAATTGCCGCATGAACGTCTGCAAATGATAGTTCGTCTTGTGTGTAATCTGATAAAAAAGTGTGTTCATTATGTGTACCGCTGTCTTCATTTCCTTTGAATGCTTGGGTTTAGGTATGTATGGTCCCTTTTGTTTGGTTGTATGTGCGCAACTCTGACATGGCTGTTGTAATGCTAAAGCTAGGATGTTCTTTAGATGATCATGTCAGGTGTATTTTTCTATTGCGTTAAAGCATATCTACCTTTTTGTGTTTGATCGTCTAGTTGTTCTGGGTATCTTGATCTTCTTGGTTGGGTTTTGGGATTTCAATGGTTCTGGACGTTCTGGTAGGGCCCGGACGTTCTGGTAGGTCCCGGGTGTTCTGGTAGGCCTGGAAAGTTCTGGTAAATTCTGGATGTTCTGGTTGGTCTGGACGTTCTGATAGGTCTGGACGTTCTGGTTGGTCTGGAAGTTCTGGTGTGTCTGGTAGATTTGAAAGTTCTTGCAGGTATTATTTTATTATTATTATTATTGTTATTATTATTATTTTTAATTATTATTTATTTTTATTATTTTTTATTGGATGTATTTCATACAAACTCGGTCAAAACCGGAGCTAACATGTTGTACGGACTTACGTCAAGTACTTTCCCTGTGTATCTATATTTCATACCTACATTATTATTTGTCTTAACTCTAACTAAAATAAATCATTTATAATATAGTTTGTAATGATGTTTTTTTTCTGCTGTGTACGGTCGTGGCCGATTTCTCGTCGCCATCCTAGCATTTGCTCTTCGGGACTATGGGAAACCACGAAAACCATGTCAGGGTGGAAGCTGTCTCGGAATCTCGAAGTATGCATTCTTAGTTTAGAAATTTACGAACTATTCCACAAGTGTTAAGTATTATTGCCTTTTGAGTCTCGATGTAACATTGGGTGGAAGATCTAGTTGTTTAAAGCTTTTTATGTAGCTTCTTTGGTATGATGCCCTTTGCCCATATCACGTAGGGATTGTATTTACCTTTTTCTGTTTCACATCTTCTTGATCTCAATTGCAAGTTCACTATACTTGTCAATTTTTTTCTTCCATGTAGTCTCGACGTTATGGCACATTGGACAGCAACGTCATAAGGGTAGTTTCTTGTTTCTTCTTGTCAATTATAATTATATCCGGGTCTGTTGTGGGTGTATAGTTTGGTCTGTTATAAAAATGTGCGGTCGTAATATAATTTGAAATCTTTACTATCTAGTACTTTCTCCGGTTTGTATTTTGTTAGTAAGGTGTAAGTGTATCAATGAGGTTGTACTTGATTTCTAGTTTTTGGTGAATAATGTTAGCTACTTGGTATGTGTGTTATTATTATATTATTATTTATTATTATTATTATTTTTATTATTATTATTATTATTAATTTTTTATTATTATTATTATTATTATTATTATTATTATTATTATTATTATTATTATTATTATTATTATTATTATTATTATTATTTTTATTAGATCGTTTTCTGACATAATAAACTACAAACTTGATAGTAAATGTCATAAAGGCCTAGTATGTATGTTCATAGATTTCAAAAAAGCCTTTGATACCCTTGATCACGCTATACTCTTAGATGCATTACAAAAAATAGGCGTACGAGGTACGATTTTAACGTGGTTTGAAAACTATTTGTTGAATAGGAAGCTAAAAGTTAAAGAAGGGGATGTGTATAGTGAAGCTAAATCATGTCGCAGTGGCGTACCACAAGGGTCAATTTTTGGGTCCTCAACTATATTTAGTATATGTCAACGTTATGGTCAGATATATTGTCAAGTGTTTATCTTTTTTTTATGCGGACGACGCTGCATTATTAGCAATACATAAGAACGTCAAACTAGCAGTAGAATATTTGCAGGCAGATTTTCTTAATCTCTTGAAATGGAACCATGACATGAGACTCATTACCAACGCGGAAAAAACTAGAATTGTGCATATCTGCCCACCTTTAAACGCCGATCGGAATGCCAGTATAGAGGTAATTGCTCACGATTTTAATTGTTTGCACAGAAACGCTGGCAAAGATTTGTTTATATGTTCATGCCAGACAAAAATTACTTCATGTTACAGCCATCCCTATTTAGGTCTTGAAATAGATCGAAGATATTGCTGGATATTCAAACAGGGAAACTGCAATAGACTAAGATCTTGTGCTTATCAGCTTTACGCCGTAAAATAATATCTTATCATTTAAATACCGTAAAATGGTATATATTGCTCTAGCTGAGTCAGTTTTATCGTACGGTATATCGGCTTGGGGTAATGCGTCTTACTCGCAACTTAAAAATTTAATATCATTACAAAATAAAATTATAAAAATGATGAATGAAAGAGAAATCGTTGATGGGAGATGTGTCTCGGATTTGTATTTACTATTTGATGTTTTGCCAGTTAGGAAAATCTTTGTTTATAAGCTGTTATTAAAGCATTACTTTGACAAAAAATATAAAATTCTTATTGACCACAAGCCTTCAACTCGAGCCAAAAGTGCAGGAATTTACCAGTTACCACCCTTTAACAATAAATATGGGAAGAGATCGTTAAGCTATTCTGTTCCTTTATATTTTAATAAGATTCTTCCAGAAATTAAAGAATTAGATTCATTTAGAGATATAAAAATTAAATTAAAGACATATTTGCTTCAAAACAATATTATAGTTGAGTGAGGAAATTGTGGTTATGTGATTTTATATTTTATGTTTTTCAGGTATTTATCAATTTTCTTCTATTCTGTTCATTCATAAATTTACTCATAATGTCAAACTTTATATAATTATCACATTGTTTAGACTCACATGTCGGTAATTTCAATTAATCAAATTCAAAATAAATCCTTATCTTTAATAAACATAGTTCCACAGATAAGCTGCATGCGCAGTTTGTGGAAGGTCGAATGTATGAAATATGTAAGGTTATGAAAGAAATAAATGTATCTACAATAATAATAATAATAATAATAATAATAATAATAATAATAATAATAATAAAAATATTATTATTTTTATAATAATAATAATAAAAAAAAAAAATTATTATTTTATTATTATTATTATTATTATTATTATTATTATTATTATTATTATTATTATTATTATTATTATATTATATTATATGTGGAAAATATCATTCATAACTGTGATGTGACGAGCGTAAAAACAGATCAAAGAAAAAAAAGTTTAAACTACGATCAGAAGCAATCAATTTACATTTCCCCGATTGATGCGGAAACAGTGAAAGAAATCATTACGGAAATGAACTCCGAAAAACAGGCTGGTTTTGACGAAATAAGAGTTAAAGATCTACAGAATATCAAATGCCAGATCAGTCCAGTAATTGCTTTATTTATAAATTTATCGATTAAAGAAGGGGTTGTTCCAGAATTGTTGAAAACATCGGTAGTAAGGCCGGTCTACAAAAAAGGAAGCCACTACGAATATTCGAATTATCGTCCAATCGCATTATTATCGGTTGTTAATAAAATAATGGAACGGTATGTGGCTGGATGTTTGAGCGATTACCTGTCCAGATTTGATAATATTAGTTAATACCAATTTGGCTTCCAGAAAAAGAAAAGCACTTCTGACCTTCTATTAAAATTCTCGAATCTTGTAAATACAAAGTTCAATGCCAATTTTCATGTTGTGTGCATGTTTGTAGATTTTACTAAAGCGTTTGATACTCTAAATCACAAGAAATTATTGTTAGCTTTGCAAAATGTTGGGGTAAGAGGCCCCTTACTACAATGGTTCAAGAGCTAGTTGAAAAATAGGAAGTTAGTTGTGAAAATTGGCAACGTTTACAGCGTGACTAAATTAATAAAATCAGGGGTGCCACAAGGATCAATTTTAGGGCCATTATTGTACTTAAAATATGTAAATGGGATGACGCGATATTTTAAAAAATGTTATGCGTATTTCTTTGCCGATGATTCAGCACTCATTGCGGTACATAAGATACTGGCAACTGCGGTAAGTTATTTACAAGAAGACTACGTTAATTTGTTGAGATGGACGCACGACGGTGGGTTGATTGTAAATGCATTAAAAACTAAGATAGTACACATATCCAGTCCATTAAATGTTGACCATAACTCATTAGTTGAAGTCGTATCACATTCAGTTGATTGTTTGCACAATAACGTTACCGTTAATTGTGGAATTAACTGCACTTGTAAACAAATTATTGAGTCAGTGTATAGTCATGTGTACCTTGGTATTGAAATTGACAAGTGCTTTTCGTGGGAAAATCATATCATTAAGTTATGTAATCGGATTCGCCCATGTGCAGCACAATTATACCACTTAAAGTTCATTCTCCCTTACAACTTACTGCGAACGGTTTATATTTCTTTAGTTGAGTCAATCATCTCTTATGCTGTGTTGGCCTGGGGAAATGCCTCAAATGTGTACATAAATCAAATTTTCAACTTGCAGATAAAGATTTTAAAAACTATCCTTCCTTATCACATAACTGAGCGGTGTTCCTCAAATGAACTTTTCGAAATAACTGGTTTGCTCCCTGTAAATAAGTTGTTTACGTATAGGTTAATTCTTAAGTTATTATTATAGTATTGAGTATAAAAATAGAAATCGACCATAACATCTCTACAAGAACGAAGGCCTCTAATAACTTTCGAGTTCCACTTTGTGTAAACAAATATGGTGAAAGGTTGTTAAAAACTAGTGTACCGCAGAGTTTCAATTTATTGCCTAAAGAACTAAAAGATTTAGATAAAATTAGTAAAGTAAAGTTGAAAGTAAAAGAATTTCTCTTGTTTAATGACGTTTTGTATGACGTTTTAATTTTGTATTAAATTTATCTAATATCATAATTTATTTAGTTGTTATTATGTACTATTTTAATGTGTTGGCTGAATGTATTCATAATTGATATAATTTGGAAACTGCTCAATGTGTTTATGATTATCGACATATTGTATCGATTATATTATATTATTTAGTATTAAGTATAATGTCCTGTGTCTGACATAATTTGATATTGATTTTTATCCTCTTACATTGTCCGTAATTTTATATATTATAATTAGCCCACAGACAAGCTTCAAGCTTCTGATGAAGCTTTGTGGGACATCGAATCGAAGAGAATATGTTTGATGTGTTATGATATGCTTTATTATTAATATAAATAAAAAATAAAAAAAATATTGTTATTATTGTTATAATTATTATTATTATTATTAATATTAGACGGTTTTCGGGACATTGTACCGCGTTATTAAGAGTGTAATAACACATACCTGTGTTATTGCGCGCTTGACGTTTCGCAGCCTACTGTGAGCCGCATTGTCCAAAGACTGAAGAGATTCCTGCTTTTGCTCCTGGTTTGAGCCCTCGTTTTCATCCCATGTGTGCCTGCGGTGGAAGATGATATTGGCCACATTGCCTGTTTGTGTGTGTGTGGGTGGAGGGGGCGGGGGATGGCGCAACGATGGTCTGTCTGTCCGACTCTCTGTTGCTGTTTTACTATTCCACTCTTCGTACGTTCCAGTGTCGGACCCCAAGATGGACTTAATTTGAATCCATCTCCTCCATTGAAATTATTGTCGTTTTTTCGGATTTCCACCGCCTCCCTGATGTATCTCGGCAAAAAGTTGGTATTGGAGTTGAGGACTCGTGTGTTATCAAACTGAATTTGGTGTCCTGGGTTTGAAATATTCTCCTGGGCGTGTTTAGCCAGCGCAGAGTTGTTTGAGTTGCCTTTCCTGCAGTGGGCCATGTGTTCGATTATTCTTGTTCTAATTGTTCGGCCCGTCTGTCCGATGTACACTTTACCACACTCACAGGGAACTTCGTACACTCCCGAGACCATTAGAGGAATATTGGTCTTTGACTGAGTTTAGTGACGCTTGGAGTTTTTTTATTGTGTGGAGTAAACAGGGTGTATGTCATGCTTCTTTAGTATACGCGCTATCTTGTCGGATGACCTGATGAACATATGGAAGAAAAGCTTTATTTTTTACATTGTCAGTTGATTTATCTTTTCTCTACAGGTTTTTGAGATACACTTTGTTGTTTGAATGCTCTTCTTATGGCAATGGGATTGTATCCATTCTGCACTAAAGCTGTTGTGAGAGTTTTCTTTTCGTTTATAAAGCTTTGTTTATCGGAAATACGCACTGCCTAGTTATAAGGGTAATTCATAACTGCTCGTTTTTGATTCGGATGGTGGTGTGATTGAGCGTGCAGGTACTGATTAGTGTGCGTGTCTTTCCTGTATACACTGTGGCCTAGTTTTCCATTATTTAGTTTTGTTACCAGTACGTCTAGGAAAGGTAGACTATTGTTTTTTCTCTCGTTCGATAGTAAATTGAATGCTTTTATTGATACTGTTGAGGTGTTGGTGGAAACGTGTTAGCTCCCGGTCGCCATGAGACCAAACGGCATAAATATCATCAACATAGCGAAGCCATAATTTAGTTTTAAGGAGCTGATTCTAGAGCTTTTTCTTCAAAATACTGCATGTAAATGTTAGCTACAACAGGTGAAATCGGGAACCCATAGCAGCCCCTTCTTTTTTTTTTAAAACTCTCCATTCCAAACAAAAAATGTTGATGTAAGACAAATGTTCAGTTAGCTGCCCTAGATGTTCTGGTACCAACTCTTTGATTACCTCCATTGTTTCGGAGATGGGCAGTTTGGTAAACAATGAGACGATGTCAAAACTAACCATTATATCCCCCTCTTCTACTCGTAGAGTGTCTAGTATCTCCACGAAATGTGATGAGTCCTTGAACGAAAGAACCCGACGTCGGAACCATGAGCTGTAACTGTTTTGCCAGATGTTTAGCTAATTGGTGTGTGGGCGAGTCCACTGCACTGACTATCGGTCGCAAGGGGATGCTGGCTTGTGAATCTTTGGTAGACCGTACATTCTAGGAGCTTTAGGGTCATGGTTTGTTATGTATTTTCTTGACTTGTGGGTCTAGTGGAGATGCTTTAATTAGATTAACTGTTTTTCGTGTGATCACTTTAATAGGATTTTTTGACACTTTCTCGTAAGTGGGGTCCTCAAGTAGCTCGTGCATTTTTGTATTGTATTCAGATGTATTCATGACAACAGTGGCGGATCCCTTATCACTCTTTAGAATTACAATATCGGTATTACCTTTGAGTTCCCTGAGTGCTGTACGTTCTTCCCTCGAGACGTTTACTCTTCAGGCGGTCTAGATGTCTTGATAACCCTGGCCACATCCTGGCGTATCTCTTCCGCCTTGGTATCATCAAGACGAGTAATTGCTGCTTCGACGCCCACTACTATATCTTCGATGGGTATTTTATTTGGCGCGATTGCGAAATTTAAGCCTTTTGATAATACACTGTAAGCAGCATCACTGAGGGGAGTACTTGAAATATTTTTGACTACATTAAGAGGGATAGATTCACTCTGCGTTTGTTCTGTTGCACTGTGTTCACTTACACTTCTTGAGTTGAGAGACGCAAACTTCTTCTTTTGTGTGTTGATGACGTTTACTGTTGTGTGAATTTACTTTGTTTTGAGAGAGTCTGTCAATTTTGTCGAAATCTTCCCGAACAAGCTTGGAGCTAAGAAACAAATGAAGGTCAAGTAGCTCCCGAGCATTTCTGTCTAAGTCACATCTCACACGATGTATTTCACTGCGAATTAGACTTCGACTAGCACGTGTAAAAATGTTAGAAGTACGCGGCGACACCAGAGTGTGTTTTGATTTTAGCAAATGTAGGAATCACGTCGGAATCTCTGCACCTGCAGAGAAAAGCTAGATCGCACAACAAACGGTTTTTCTTGATTCTGAGTTTTTCAAAAAGTACCGTCGATCTAAAAACATCCTCCCCGTAGAGGCGTTTGATGAAGGATTGAAGACTTTCGCGGACCGTTATATTAATATTAGACGGTTTTCGGGACATTGTACCGCGTTATTAAGAGTGTAATAACACATACCTACACACCATACACCATACACCATACATACATACACATTATTATTATTATTATTATTATTATTATTATTATTATTATTATTATTATTATTATTATTATTTATTATTATTATTATTATTATTATAATATAATATTATTATTATTATTATTATATTATTATTTTATTGGATGTATTTCATACAAACTCGGTTAAAACCGGAGCTAACATGTTGTACGGACTTACGTCAAGTACTTCCATGTGTACCTATTACATACATTATTACTTTTGTCTTAACTCTAACTAAAATAAGTCATTTATAAATTGTAATATTGTTTGTAGATGATGTTTTCTTTCTGCTGTGTACGGTCGTGGCCGATTTCTCGTCGCCATCCTAGCATTTGCTCTTCGGACTATGGGAAACCACGAAAACCATGTCAGGATGGAAGCTGTCTCGAAATCTCGAAGTATCATTCTTAGTTTAGAAATTTACGAACTATTCTACACGTGTTGAGTATTACTGCCTTTTGAGTCTCGATGTATACATTGGGTTGAAGATCTAGTTGTTTAATGCTTTCATGTAGCTTCTTCGGTATGATGCCGTTGGCTGATATAATGAATGGGATTGTATTTACCTTTTTCTGTTTCCACATCTTCTTGATCTCAATTGCAAGTTCACTATACTTGTCAATTTTTTTCTTCCACGTGGTCTCGACGTTATGGCACATTGGGATAGCAACGTCGATAAGGGTAGTTTCTTGTTTCTTCTTGTCAATTATTATTAAATCCGGTCTGTTGTGATGTATCGTTTGGTCTGTTATAACTGTTCGGTCGTAATATAATTTGTAATCTTTACTATCTAGTACTTTCTCTGGTTTGTATTTGTAGTAAGGTGTGTGTGTGTCAATGAGGTTGTACTTGATTGCTAGTTTTTGATGAATAATGTTAGCTACTTGGTTATGTCTGTAGAGGTAATCTGTTTGACATAGTGTTTTGCACCCGGATATGATGTGTTCGATTGTTTCACCCTTTGCACTACATTTTCTACATTGATCGTTTACTGTCGCATCTTGTATTATGTATTTTTTATAATTGTTCGTCGCAATCACTCTGTCTTGAATAGCCATCATAAAACCTTCTGTTTCTCCAAATAGTTCCCCGTTGTTTAACCACCTATTTGATGCTTTAATATCTACGTGACCTTTGTGTAGTTCATCATAATGTCTCTTGTGTAGGGTCTTTTCTGAGAGACGTAACTCTTTTGAAGCGTCAGTTATGAGTTTCCCTTGTATATTGACATTTTCGTTTGCTAGATTGAGTGGAGTTAATGATTTGTCAGCTAGCACCACAGCCCTATGCAGTGTGGATTGGTTGCTCTTTGTAAAAAAGTATTTTCTTAAAATGTCTATTTGTTTATAATATAAGTTGTTCAGATCAATTAGGCCCCGTCCTCCTTTTTCTCTTGGAAGTGTCAATCTCTCTATTGCTGATTTAGGATGATGTATTCTGTGTTTGGTAAGTGTAGTACGAGTTAATATTTCCAACGCGTGGATGTCTGTCTGTGTCCATTTAATGATTCCGAATGAATATGTCAGTACTGGTACAGCATATGTATTTATTGCTGTGATCTTGTTTTTACCGTTTAGTTGCGTCTTGAGGATAGACTTTAGTCGTTTCTTGTATGTATCTATCAATTTTGCTTTCATAACTTTATGTTCAATTCTGGCAGCTTGTGAGAATCCTAAATATTTGTATACATCGTTATCGTCCATTATTCCAATCCTATTTCCATCATCTAGCTGGAACTCTTCTGCTTGTGTAACCTTACCCTTTTCGATATGTAGCGTCTTACATTTTCATTATTATTATTATTATTATTATTATTATTATTATTATTATTATTATTATTATTATTATTATTATTATTATTATTATTATTATTATTATTATTATTATTATTATTATTATAGTGGTTCTTTATTGTTCAAACAATCTCAGGTACATTTGCGTCCTGGTATACACAAGGCGGGGTAAGGCCCAAGCCCAACAAAAGTTTACATTATAACAGCGTGAAAACATAAGTATAGTACACATATTATTGTAGACAAATTAATCAAATTAACAAAATAATAATAAAGATGAGTGTGATAACAAAATCAATAAAAGTTTCTATCAATAAAACAAGCAATTGTTTGGCAAAATCTTTTAGAGAGAGAGAGAGAGAGAGAGAGAGAGAGAGTGATTACTGCAAAAATCTTCTGACTATGTGGCACGTTTGAAGGATGACTGCATTCTGCATGCTGATGTAGAGATTTGGAGAAAGACCCAGGCATTGTAGGCTGGCAGAGAGGGAAGATGGTATGACTCCAGTGGCTGAGATCACGATAGGCACGACAGTAACAGTTTTCATTTTCCAAATTCTTGTTATTTCTTGACTTAAATTTTGATATTTTTCCACCTTAGTGTTCTCGGTGTTCTCAATATTTTTACTCATGGGGATCGCAATGTCAATTAGATATGTAATTCTGTTAGATTTATCGCATAAAATGATGTCCGGTTTGTTGTGGTCTATGGTTTTGTCTGTTATAACCTGTTTATCCCAATACATTATAAATTCTGCATTTTCGATCACAGGTGCAGGAGAATACCTGTAATAAGGAGGTGGATTGACAAGTAGATGTGCGTTCATTCCTAGATGTTGATAAACTATCTTTGCTACCTGATTATGCCTACTGAGATACCACGTGTTGGCAATTGAAGGACACCCAGCTATAACATGGTCTATTGTCTCCGTAAACTTTTTGCATTTTCTACACATATCATTGTCATTGGATTTGATGATGAATTTTTTATAGTTGTTGGTATTTATAACCTGATCTTGGATGGCGAACATAAATCCTTCGGTTTCAGCAAACAAATCTCCTTTGTGAATCCATCTTATTGATTTAACAATGTCAATATTTGGCTATTATTATTATTATTATTATTTTTATTATTATTATTATTTTATTGGATGTATTTCATACAAACTCGGTTAAAACCGGAGCTAACATGTTGTACGGACTTACGTCAAGTACTTCCATGTGTACCTATTACATACATTATTACTTTTGTCTTAACTCTAACTAAAATAAGTCATTTATAAATTGTAATATTGTTTGTAGATGATGTTTTCTTTCTGCTGTGTACGGTCGTGGCCGATTTCTCGTCGCCATCCTAGCATTTGCTCTTCGGACTATGGGAAACCACGAAAACCATGTCAGGATGGAAGCTGTCTCGGAATCTCGAAGTATCATTCTTAGTTTAGAAATTTACGAACTATTCTACACGTGTTGAGTATTACTGCCTTTTGAGTCTCGATGTATACATTGGGTTGAAGATCTAGTTGTTTAATGCTTTCATGTAGCTTTATTATTATATATTATTATTATTATTATTATTATTATTATTATTATTATTATTATTATTATTATTATTATTATTATTATTATTATTATTATTATTATTATTATTATTATTATTATTCTTATAATAAATTATTATTATTCCGTTCAATGGGCTAGTTTATAACATGTTGGTAGTTGTGTACGATTGTACGATGCTATCTGCTCAAAGTTTGAATCATGTTACAGACATGCCGCGTTTACGAAATCTCAAACAAACAAGAGAATTCGGAAGACGTGGATGTCTGATGACCTGGAAAAATTAATTATCCAGAGAGATTCATTATTTAAAAATGGAGTCAAACTGATGTGTTTAACCCTTCAAAAACAAGATTTAGGCATGATTATGTTATATTCGGGAACAAAGTAAGTAGACTCATTTCAAATGCAATGCGAAAGTACTACAGGAGCAAATTAAATAAAATCAGAATAATATTAAAGTGACGTGGCAAACCATAAACGAAATTCTAGGAAAGAAGATGAAAAGTTCGGTCGATGAGGTAGTAAATAACCATCTATAGTTTATTTATCCTTGAGATACAAAGTGACCATCGACGGACGCGTCGGGTATGGGTATGAGGCAGCTGCTAAGGGTTGTCGCGTGAAGTCGTAAAATAGACCATCCTAGAAGCTGAGGGTTTTCTACCTGCTGTATTCTCTTCCTGTTCTATTGTTCTATTTATTTATTGATATTTTTTGTTTTATTGCAAATATCTAATAACGTTGTTAAAATATAAAGCGTGCGTCTTGAATGTCATTTTTTTGGACGATATTCTACGATAAATACTGACTGGTTACGGATAATGCTTCTATAATATATTTTGTTAATATTATCTAGTAATATAATAATATTTTTATATTTCAGTCAGTTTTGATCGTAGACACTAGGGAAAAAAAACACATTTCATAACTCAAGCTACACATTTGAACCACGTTATTAAATACATGCAATTATAAAAAAAATATTTCGCTGAATAAATTATTTTTATCACAATAGATTTGAAATGTGCGGAGGCAGATAGAAAAAAAACATGTTCGCTCCCAAATTCGGTCATGCCAAAAAAGGTGGAAAGGGAAAAATGCAGACAATAGACGGGACGACCGATCCCGGTCTCGTCCGCGGATGGTCACTTTGTATCTCAAGGATATATACACTTTAGGCAAAAAACACACTCAAAAGGAAATTGTTAATAAATTTGCTGATTCTTTTACAAACGAAGTTGAAAATTTTAAACATTCTTGTGAAATTGAAACTGCAAAAAATATACACAAAGCTTCAAAGATGCAAGCTATGTATATGTGACGTGTAACCATTGAAAAGATTGCTTCTATATAATTGCAGGAATGAACTCTGAAAAATCACCCGGTATTGACGGTATCCGTGTAGTAGATTTAAAATATATATGCGACCTAATATCTCCGGTAATTGCTCACTTCATTAATTTGTCTCTAAAAGAAGGCGTTGTGCCTGATCTAAAAATATCACTAGTGAGACCCATACACAAAAAAGGGGTCACACACTTTTTTTCAATTATAGACCAATTGCGTTGTTACCTGTCATAGAAAAAATAATGGAACGATGTATTGCAGATCAATTAACAACATATCTTGGAAAGTTAATATCATTAAAAAAGAGCAATATGGGTTGCAAAATGGTGAAAGCACTTCCGACCTCCTTGTGCACTTTTCAAATTTGATAAATTCAAAATTAAATGACAAATTCCACGTGTTAGCTCTGTTTATAGATTTTAAGAAAGCGTTTGATACGTTGAACCTCGAGAAACTTTTGGAATGTTTTGAAAATATTGGAATACGTGGTAATATGTTGAACTGGTTTAGAAGCTACCTTAAAAGTAGCAAGATTGTGGTTGAAATAGGGAACTTGTAGCCACGAGAAAGAATCTAATACTGGCGTAGCACAAGGCTCAATTTTGAGACCAATTTCTTATTTGATCTACATAAGCGACATTTGTAATACTACTACTACTATTACTACTACTACTACTATTTGTTTGTACGACGCTGCTCTAATCTCTGTTCATAAGATTTTAAAAGTTGCAGAACAAAACCTTACGCAGATTTCAGGAAATTGTACTCATTTGCTCGCCGTTTTAATAAATCACGTTCGGAAAGCATTCACATTATACCATTCCATTGAGTGTTTGCATACTAGCAATAGTGTGGTATGTGAATGTGTTGAGGAGATATAGATTGTGTTGATACTCACGTGTATCTAGAGTTGATTAGATAAATATATTAGTTGGAAGCCTCACATTGATTCAGTTTGCAAAAAGCTTAGAAGTTGCGCATTTCAATTAAATAAATTAAAATATATTTTGCCTTATACTGCCTTGCGAACTGTTTTTTATCTCCTTCGCAGAATCAGAATCAATAATTTCTTATGGTCTATTATCATGGGGCAATACGAGTAACATTCACTTAATTAAAACCCATTGAAGTTCTGCAAAATAAAATGTTAAAACTTATTATCCCAGATAACAATAACATCGTTTTCCCATACACTTGACTTGTACACATATTGCTTTTTTTGACTGTTTCTTTACTGTATCGATTTCGCCTTTTGGTTAAATAATATTTTAGTGACACCTACAAAAATTCACGCAATGACTTGGCAATGTCAGACTAAGTGATGAACCATGTCCGTTGTTTTAATAGACTAATATTTAAGAACATTTTAATTAGTCAGATAGATGCACAACAAAACATGCTGTTTTTTACAATGTGGTGTTATTGGCTACATCAATATATTATTAATTTTGTAGACATTGCCAATTGACTGCCGGCGCGCGTGGTAGAGAGTGGGGGAGGGGGAGGGGAATGGGTTGGGGAATTCCCCAACCACTTTGACCTGTAACATACCAGACAGTTTATAATGCTTGAACTCGAAGCGCTTGACTCTTGATTCGGGAGGTTCCGGGTTCAAACCTCGTTGTCACCGGCAATCCTGACTGAAAGTTTTTTCCCGAGGTGACTGCATGGGATTGAGTCCTCTTTAACAGCTCTCGGACATCCCTTCACAAGTCCTATCCGCTCTACATACTTTTCTGAAGAGGGGCATCCATCCATTGCACCCCATAACAGGTTAAATTACCACTCTTAAAATATAAAAAATATAGAGTGTGGTGACTGGATGTGTCGAGCAACAGACAGAAGCCAAAACAAAGTTCATCATCTCCCCCCCCCACTCGAAATGAGTTTCTACACGCGCGTGGGGTGTCAGATAGTGTATTTACAGTAACCTAATTACCCGTGTAGATTGCAGTTTTGCCCCTAACGGTGCATGGCGTTAGAATTCAAGGGTCGAGGGGAAGGGTGGGATGTTATTGAAAACTAAACCCCCGTTGCATTGTATCAACAGATAATAGAGTTGACACAAGAGCCGGGATCAGAAGGGCTGCACAGTGCACCACGTGCTAGCTTGCAGTTGCACAGTGCAAACAATATGCAAAACCAAGACTTGTACCATTCTAAATGATGGGGATGAGTAATACAGCGAACATGCGTCTTGAGTATACGAGCTTGTATTGCTATGCATGCAGACGACGGCAAAGATGGTGAAATCAAAACTTAAAACTTGGGATATTTCAATAAAATTAGCAACAGTCTTGCATTTTTATACCACGTATCTAGTTACACATTATAAACACTTCGCCCCATATATGTAAGCATACGAATCCTGCATCGTGACCGAAAATACTGACTGAAGTTCTTTCTCTTAGTTTTCCTGAATCGTTATTTTGAATGCAAGGGATTGAGTCCTCTTAAACAGCCCTCGGACATACATTCACAACTAATAATATTCATAATTCTTGAGTGGACTCGCTAATTCTCAGCAATTGCTATCTTATCTGCTTTAATAATATTTTTTATATTTCATTTTTTGTAGGTACACATCAGAATTACCAGGTGTTACCCTCTTCAGTTGACTGACCAGGTTATTAGGGATTAAGGTAGTTGGGAAGGGGATGTCCGAGGGCTGTTTTTGTGTGTTGTTTGTTTGCATTCACATTAACGCTTGCCGGTCTCGACTCGATTCAGAGTCTTGAGCTCAGGCCGGTTTCACACGTCTGAGGGGGGTATTGTGAATGGTAACTCAAGTTCATCTCCACGAGACTGGTCGAGAGGGTGTTAAAACCATAATTGACGACTAAGATTGGCTGACATTCATCTCTCAGACCTCCAGGTCGATGTCGAAAGCTGTGTATTTTTTTAGTTTTAACTCCAAGAAATATGTCTTACTTGATGTACGTAGCCTCAAAATATTGTTTTAAAATTTGCTAGGCATGACATTATAGCTTCATGAATTTTTTTTTAAAAATATTTGGATGTTAGTAATTCACTGAACACAGGTGCAAAATTATTTAACATTTAACAAATTTATGTTATATTGTTTTAAGAAATGTCTTCCAACTTACTTTACTTAAATGAAAATAATTTTCGTGATAACGTTGAATGCACGATTATTTGTCCGACGGTCTTATTTGTACCGCGCCTGACAAAAGAAATCATACACCAAACGTTATTTCAGAAACCATATTTTCCTTAATCTTAGGTGGAAGACAAAGATTTCTTAAATTGTATTAAAAAAATATTTTGGCAAAATTAAATTTTGTTCTATAGACTCAGTGTGTACACTTATGTCCAAACAATTTCGTGCAATGGCTGATAGTGACTACAGTGAGGTTATATGCCATGCCGAAGTTTTTCGGGTATAACGGTTAATATAACATCGTTATTATATTATAAGTTCAACGTTGATAAAGAAGCAATATTTATGAGATGCAGTACGTGTATTTCTAAAATATTTATTCGATTTTGAATAATATGTTCATGAAATATCCGTAGTTTTTGTGAACTTCGCGAATTTATTCCCGAGTTCACGAGCAGCTTTTTTTAACGTAAATTTTCATATTGTATCTCAACGTTTCAATCAATGTGACCGCGCAAGTTAATTTTGTTAATCGTACGATAGTAGTTTAATAGGAATTTCCTTAATTGAAATCCAATTTTTGGATTTTTGAATGCATAAATAAATAAATAAATAAATAAATAATTAAATCCGTACTAAGAGTCTACCCACTAAGTCACACAACTGATTTTCAGTGGATAACAGTAAATCAAAGCGACCAAGCCGACCCTGCAGGCCCCGACGCAATCGACGAGTGAGCGCTAACCAACCAAAGATCGATATTTTTAATAGGAAATAGAGCAATCAGTGGTATGGACAGTGCGAACACCCGCGGATCAACGCCAGAATCAACAAGGCCATCAACAACTTTAAATTTATTATGTGCCTCGTTGCTATATAGGACGGCTCCAAAGTCACCCTTTACAAATTTCTAAGACAAGAAGTGATGGACAAAAGTCAAAATCATAAGTTAAAATACTTCTAACTCTAGCGGGAATCGAACCCTGGACCTTCTGCATCGGAAGCAATTATGCTGACCACAAGACCAACGAGCCACACAAACCGCGTCGAAAATAAGATGAACAACCTGGGCGTCCACCGACGTTTCGTCTGTACTACGTCAGACATTTTCAAGGTTGACTGTGACTCTACGGAGGTTGGAGTCACAGTGGTTGGCAAGCACACAGCGCCCGCCTTATATAGCCTCGGCTGAAGGTGCGGGGCGGCGAGGTCATATCGTGAAAAGGTGCGGGGCTGCGTGCTTGCCAACCACTGTGACTCCAACCTCCGTAGAGTCACAGTCAACCTTGAAAATGTCTGACGTAGTACAGACGAAACGTCGGTGGACGCCCAGGTTCTGCCCTGGTTCATCTTATTTTCGACGCGGTTTCACCCAAGATCCTTGTTTTTATCCTATGACGGGCCGCGAAAACCTACAACAATCCATATATATATATATATATATATATATGTTTGTACTTTAGACAGAAATTAAAAAAGTGACTACACCGGGGTTTGAACCCGGGATCTAAGCTGCTCTACACACGTTATTAACAATGTACAAAACAGACCAAAAATTAGACAGTTTTAAATTGGTGGCCGCATAGCTCAGTTTGTAAGAGCATAGCCCGGTAAGCTAAGGTCCCGGGTTCAAACCCCAGTGTAGTCACTTTTTTAATTTCTGTCTAAAGTACTTACATAACAGCGTCATAGTCGCCTACTATAAAGCCAAGGTTAAACACACATATAAATATATATATATATTGATTCATAGCTGTTGTCGAAAAAGTTTGCCCCGACTGGGGTTCGAACCCAGAACCTCCGGCTTAACGTGCCATAGCTCTACCAATTGAGCTACCGGGACCACAGAACAAACCTTTACTAAACTGTTAAGCCGGAGGTTCTGGGTTCGAACCCCAGTCGGGGCAAACTTTTTCGACAACTGCTATGAATCAATAACTATGTCCTTAAAGCGGGCTTATGCTTAAAAATCTTATATTCATATATATATATATATATATATATGTTTTAAGTATATTTACGGTAAATAATCACGCACAGTATTATAGAAAATAACTTTTAATCCCAACGTTTCAGAAAAACTATGTTTCCATTTTCAAGGGAAGGGTAAAACAAAAATTCAATAAAACAACAACAGCATTATAAAAATAAACAAATAGAAACAAAAAACACACTACCTTGCAAACATAGAAAATTACAAAGATCCAATTGCAGTGAACCTAAAATCAAATCACTTGGTTGCATTGTGAGTGTGACTTCTTGTGACCATTCTAGCAGGCCTATCGCTGTCTTCATGTCTTGGTACCACAGAAGACAAAACATATATATATATATATATATATATATACCAACCGTTCAGCTGCAATTTATCATACCTAAGCAACTCCTATTACAATAATATTTCACTCTAATGTACAACCTAAGCTACTAAGATTCTGGCGTTGATCCGCGGGTGTTCGCACGGTCCATACCACTGATTGCCTGATGATTGATTCCTATTAAAAATATCGATCTTTGGTTGGTTATCGCTCACTCGTCGATTGTGTCGGGGCCTGCAGGGTTGGCTTCGTCGCTTTGGTTTACTGTCCCCCACTGAAAATCAGTTCTATAACTGAGTGCATGGGTAGATTCTAAATACAATTTTTTTTTTTTTTTTTTTTAAGCAACTAGGTGTCATCTTATGACAAGTCCTTCTTTATAGATGCGTTCGTTTTCAGTCGCCAAAGACGATGTATACACACGATATGTCACGACTGTCGGGAGACGACGATGTCTTCGAGTGTGTCGTGTCGTTTCGTGTCGACCTGCGATTGCAATTGTCAGCTTAAAAACTCTATCTAGGCAATTGTATCCAACTGCGATAGAAAACTGTAATTGGCTCCGAACATTCACTGCGTTTTTCACAGACATTTAATCCGAATAAGCTAAAACGATTTCCGTATTCCGATGCGTTTATCGCGGAAAATCAGTATCGGACTAAAGTTAAACTGTTTACTTTAGTTTATATCGTATTGATTATCAGCACAACTAAGAGTTAGTTCGAACAAGTTGAACCGTTTAAATAACTCGTGTGATAATCGCAGTTACTCGAACTAACCCCGGATTCACTCAACACATGTCGGTTGCTTCGGTGTATAGAGCACACACAAACAAACTGCAATACGAGAAAGCTACTTAGAAACTTTATCACACTTCATAACATCCCGCGTCAACAAATGTCACACCATGTATTATTCAAAAGATTCATGATTTTACATATTCAAATTTAAAAATGTGCTAGCATGTTAATACCATAATGATCGTTTTCCTCGCGCTCATATGGAGGGAGGGCTGGTTTACAAACTCGTTTAGTCTCGACGGGAGTATGGGCCCAGAAGCAAGGTTTTACATCGCACAACGTGGTGTGAGGATGACTGACAGTTAAATGTGATGCTGAAAGCCCTAACGGAGAAATCCCGTCAGGAATACGTACGACTATGTCGAGGATAGAGGAACGTCAAGCGAACCAAGAGTAATTTGAAGCTTGTTATACATTTGACCTCAGTGTTGATTTCAGAATTTTATTGTAGCCTGGGGGTCGATTAGAAATATGGGGTAAGCCATGACCATGCAGAAAAGTACTCGCCAAGCGATGCAATGAGCCCCCGCCCCATTGTCCATTGGAGGATACGTATTTTTGACGTGGTTTCTAGTGTTTTGGAAGAAGTGAGGGTGGTTGCTGAATGCAATAGTTTTACTAGCTTCTTAAGAATCTTACTAGAACGAACATATTCTCTCTCAAAAAGCACGTGAGGTTTTATGTATATATTTTTTATGTATCGTGTTTTACACAAGTCTCTAGGGTGGCACACACACAGGGGTTCTAGTGTGGCACACATGGTTCCTAGGGTGGCACACAGGGTTCCTAGGGTGGCACACATGGTTCCTAGGGTGGCACACAGGGTTCCTAGGGTAGGCACACAGGGTTCCTAGGGTGGCACACAGGGTTCCTAGGGTGGCACACAGGGTTCCTAGGGTAGGCACACAGGGTTCCTAGGGTGGCACACAGGGTTCCTAGGGTGGCACACAGGGTTCCTAGGGTGGCACACATGGTTCCTAGGATGGCACACAGGGTTCCTAGGGTGGCACACAGGGTTCCTAGGGTGGCACACAGGGTTCCTAGGGTAGCACACAGGGGGGCACACAGGGTTTTCCTAGGGTAGGCACACAGGGTTCCTAGGGTAGACACACAGGGTTCCTAGGGTAGACACACAGGGTTCCTAGGGTAGACACACAGGGTTCCTAGGGTAGACACACAGGGTTCCTAGGGTGAGCAATGCCTACTTATAGAGATGCTAGGAATCAATACTGTTTGACTTGGTTGATGTTATTTATAAATCTACAAGCCATCTCACAACATAAAATGAAATAACACTGGCATATGAATGATATCCGTCAGCATACCATCCAACAACTTTACAAGGAAAACGCTTGAGTCCCGCCGCGTTGATGGATAAGCCTTTTTGTAAGTTTTTAGTTTGCGTCCTTTGCAAGTGCTTTTTGAATGCATTGTAGGTGATTGTTGTCAAGTTTCTATTGTTGCTTATTGTTATTATAAACCTCAAAAAACTGATATTAAAACCTTTATTCTATGGATTCTGCCTCACTTTTTCAACTTTTTCTTTCGAAAAGCAATACATAACCATTACCTTAATGTATATGTAAAATATGAACGTTGTAGCCCCACCCGTTTGGTCATAATTGGCCCAAATGTTACGAAAATATCGCATTAAAAATCGTAAACAATCGTAAAAGTACGATATTCATGAGAAATATTTCTTCGATGGTACCCAAAAACAATACACCTCCAAGTTTAGCGATTTCGAAGGTCCCCTCAAATTTTCATCAAGATTGCATATGCCGTTTTCCTAGTAGAGAGCGAACAATCAGACAAAAAAAAAAAAAAAAAAAAAAACACCCGAGCTAATTTTTTGGGGGGTCAGTGAAATTGAAGTCTTCGCTTCGCTCATCCAACAATGTTATTAAAATATTAGTACGTGATAAAAAGCAATTTTATTACTCAATGTTTATTATTTTTCGTGACTATTTGCATATAAGTAACGTAAGTTTACGTGAACACTAGGTCAGTAAAATTTTGTTAAAAATTGCCAGACTTGCTCTGTTAATTAAAAGAAAACTTAAAAGAAAACTATATTATAGTTTTCTTTTAAGTTTAAGTAGTTTTGATGTCGAATACAAAAATATTATGCTTCGATGTTTAAGCTAGTTCAAAAATAACTTTCGGGATTTCTATTACCGCTAGATGGCGTAAGATGCGATGTTTCAGGTGCGATCTAGGAAGTTTGTTTTATCCGAGATTTCGTCGGAAACACTGCCGAAACAGAAACAACACAATCCTCCATTTTCCTTTCGATTACATATGACATCATAATATTATTATTTTATATTTTATTGATTTCTTGGTCTAGCCCCTACAGTTCTCTAATTTGCTGGGCCCAGGGTAGAATTGGCCCAGAGCATGGCTCTAATAATCGTAAAAGGCGAGGAAAGAGGTAAATTCTACATCGCACATAGAATAGTATGTAGGGGAGTATGTTACTCCCCAAAACTAGAGGCGAGCACTGACGCTCGTCGTAGCGGTCGTCGGGCGTTCGTCGGGCGTTCTGTCCCTTTCCTTGACGACCTCCTCGAAGACGCTGACCATGACAACACGAACGTAGACAAAAACGATGACGAACGCGACGTGAGAATCGCCATTTTTCTTTCCCTTTCCGTGGCTGGTTCTGACCAGCATGGGCTTTTCCTCCCCATATCCGGGATCCCCAATAGATTATAGAGGCACATTATAAACTAAAAGCACGGTGGCGCGCTCTTTATCCAATTAAACTAAACTAAAAAGATTTGTAATTGTTGCACACTCTTTTGTTTGATTATTAAAAAGTTGTAAACACAATAAAAGTAAGCATTAAAATTTTACATTCTGTCACAATCTGGGTGCCGAACACGGCCGTATAAAAAACTCACGGCCTTATAATAGCATGCGTCTGTCTGGCTATACTCCTTACAAACAAGGTTTTGATGGTTTTAACTAGCTTAAATCAAGTCTAGACCCCTGGGCAACCCCTGTCTTTACCGAGCAAAAAGTAACATCAAATAAATAAAAACGTTCTTATCTAGTCTCCCCACAGTCACGTTAAAAAAAATTATTGCCGGTGTAACGGAACACATTTACTACTGAAATACATTTACTATAGTAATAATGGGCCGGCTTGACATTACCGTCTAGTAAACGTTTTCCGGTCCCACAGTTCTAAATCCTGATTTGAAGCTAGAACTATATTACTATGTATATAATAGTTTTACCTATCCTTAAACACAGGCAGAGTAATGTCACATCAGAACAATAATACTATTGCCCTTCATAGGAGTATATCAAAGGGATAATAACTGTAATGGGATATTGTGAAAAGTTTATAGGGTGTTCTAAAAATAGAAGTGTCTAAAAAAAAAGTCTCAATAAATAGATACATTCAACTCAATATCACCAGATAAGCATATAGGGTGGTAAAAAAATACGGTTAAATTAAAAATTTGACAGTTTCATGATAAATTAGCACATTTAACTCATTGACTTCTGACAAGGATATAGGGTGTAAAAAAAGACAAAGCATCATATTACTGCAAAGTTTTATTTTTAGACATGTACTAAATAAACACATCCATTCAAACCACACTCGTTAAAAGAATAAGGCGATCCAAAAGAAAAAGAAAAATCAGGTGCTGGCCAAATAGAATTGCCAAAATATTTTATAATCAACAGACTCAAAAAATTAACTCATTATAGCCTGGTAAGTGTATTAGGTAGTAAAAAATTGTAATATCAGACACATGGCCTCATATAATCATACCAAGGTTTCATTATACTTACATACATACATACATACATACATACATACATACATACATACATACAACGGTGTGTTACGTCATAAGGGTATAGGGTGGTCCGAAAGAAATCATAGTAATCAGGGACTGGACCCATATTACCACAACAAGATTTCACGACACTTACATACATACATGCATCCGATTGTAATGATTTTTTCACAGAACCTTAATTTTATGAATTGATATATTCGTGTGAAATTTGAGCGTAATCAAATAATTATTTCTCATGAAAATCGCAATTTTACGATTTTTGTAATTTCTTCTGCTTATAACACCTACATGCTTTATCTGATTATAATGATTTTTTCACAGAACCTTTATTTTAAGAATTAATATATTCGTGTAAAATTTGTGCGTAATCGAATAATTATTTCTTATGAAAATTTCAATATTACGATTTTTTCCTTTTTTAAAATTACGATTAATTAAAAAAAAAAGTTATTTTTTTTATTAAATTTGATTTAATTTAAAAAAAAATCAACAAAGTTCTGATTTTTTCACAGAACAACAGAAAATCCGCAAAACACATGGCAGCTCAATTCACCAATTACGCTCATCCAACAACGCTGCGGGACTTAAGCGTTTTCCTAGTTAAGTATTCGTACGAGACAAAAGTAAACATCTTCCCCGAGCTTTGTTGCAGGCGTCTTGATAAATGGTGGCAAAAGGGCGTCACAGACATCATAATTCTATATTTGATATATAAAGGGCTTTTGACATTCAACTACGTTTATTGTAACATATGAATACCAAACAATGGACACTCAATTGAAAATCCATGCATGCTGACTGACTTGCTATTGCCAGCTTGTATGTGAAGAACCATTACAAAATCATTGTAAGTAGCAGATTGAACATCACCAAATTCATAAAATATTTACCCCGGCATTCGCAAACCGCTTGCATAGACATAGTTTGGCGAGGATCTGGTGTGTTTTGAACTGGAAAAGTTTTACTTATCCAAAGCTTAAAAATCTCAACTCATGTTAAAAATAATAAAACGGATTTTGAAAAGGATTCGAGCAGGAGCTGTGGACAACTTAGCTTGGGCTTGGCTGTCTGTAGTGTCACATCAGTGATGACACATCATGCTCTATAGTGATGTGACATCACTATAGAGCATGAGCTGTGACTCTTGATGTAATATAGTGGCCTAATGGCGGAAGTGACAAAACTATAAAATTCAGTCATATATGATCAACATATTTGCTTGTACGTTTGCCAGATTTACAGCCGGCAACATATTGAAGACTTGAATGTCATCATGCTCAAGATAATAGATTCAAGATTCAATTTCTTAATTCAATCGATACATGGTAACAGATATAACCCCTCTTGGAAGAGAGGGAATGAATAATCCTTAGTAACTTTTATGTTCATAATTTTGATTATGATGGAAAATATAAATACTAATAAGTAAACGTGGAATTTGAAAGAAAGCGAGTTACTAATGATAATGATATTGATGTATATTATTTTTTTTTAAACTTTTATTAAACTCCAGAGAGTACAACACCAACTATGGCGTAACATAGGCAACATTACACCAATACAAATTACACAAATAGTTACAATTTACATTTCAGCTATGACAATGACAGGATAAATGATTAATAAAATTACAAGTTTACAACAGAATTTAACAACAACAAAATTTAATAAATTAAACATTTCAGACTATATTTTAATTTTTGTACCTGATTCTAGACAAGACCCTTTGTGGCAAGATCAGTAATGGAATGAGTCCTAGCTGGACATATAAAAACATGATACAGGTCGCAATCCCTAGAACAGTGGGAGCATTTGCAGTCTGTATATGATGAATGGAACTTTCTATCTTGACAAAACAAATGGTGAAAACCGTGAGCTGCTACACGGGTTAGCACATGCCTGTTTTTGGCAAGAGGTTTTTTCCAATCATCATTTTTGAACAGATCCATAGTAAAGAATTCAGGTCTAATTTCAAGGCGTTTAGTCATGCAGTTATGAACGAAAGTATAACTGGAGAAGAGAATTGTTCGATGAGGTTATTTACATTGGTGCAAGATAATGGCACAGATGAAAGTAAGAGACATAATGATATGGAGGCATAACTAAAAAATAGTGATATTAGTTCGTTAGCTATTTGACCCGGAAATGTAATGTTTATTGAGTGTTTTTTTTAACTCACTTACCAAAGTCACTGTTTTTTTCCCCGTTCTCGGCGAATTTTTGACGAGGGTCCCCTCATCTTCGTCCGGCCACGCCAGTAAAAACAGTGACTTTGGTAAGTGAGTTTAAAAAAACACTCAATAAACATAAAAAATAGTGACCATATGTTACAATGTAAGTTGACTTTGAAACAGGTGATATATCATTGCTGACTTTAGCTAGAATAATTGGCTATTATTTATTATTTAATTGATTTTTAATTATTATTTGGTATACCAAATTATATTTGGTATTATAAATCCCAAACTTGGCACTTAACTGACATTAATTCGGTGTCCAGTTACCCTGGTCATACTTAAAAAGTAATACAACTATGAATTAATGACAGTGAAACGTAAAGATAGAGTACATGTCCCTTTTTTCATTGAAAAAAGCATAACATCACATTGAAGTTTACCCGCAACAACAACACTATTCAATAGCATAATTTGGTTAATTGGATAATCTGAAGGACACTTTTTGCACAAAGACGACCTTCACTGTTCGACGAAGTTTTCTTTTGTTAAACTTCAACAAAATCACATATAGTCACAGAGTTGGGCTCAATCTCCCTTATACATTAAACTATCATGCCGACACATATATTGTCCTGTATAGTGGTCAAACTTTGCATGTAGTGTAGTGATGCGGGCACCTATCGTACTGTTTACATACTAGGAATTCTATACTAAATACATGTTTCATGTTGTGATTGTGAATAAATGTGGCTCAGTGTGTTCACTTGTGTTTGACGAACACAGGAGACCGTCTCGTACCAAGCTGGTAGGAATTACTAAGCTGCAGTTACCAAAAATAGATTAGTAAATGAAATATATGCAGAAGTTTCTGAGATATAAGTACCTTCTTATGTTTTTACACTTTCATAATAAATTTTGCTGTGATACATTCCGCCCACTTCATTGAGCAGTAGCGCTTCATTTGCAACTGCGTACTGTGAGCTCTAGATTTGATATGCTGCCAGTCCACCCGCACATTTAATAGATCTATCCATCCATCCCCTCTAAGCCTGATAAAAAAACATGGGGGTGTATCATAGTTTGTAGTGTTTAAAGCCAACCGGGAGCTGTGAACTCTTATGCAAGCCGCTTGAGAATGCTGGGGAATATTATTTTATAGGTTTGGTAATGTCCAGTCTGCTACTTACAACAATTTTGTGATGGTTCTTTACATACAAGATGGCAATAGCAAGTCAGTCCGCATGCAGGGATTTTCAATTGAGTGTCCATTATTTCGTATTCATATGTTACAATAAAGGTTGTTGAATGTCAAAAGCCCTTTATATATCAATTAATATAGAATTATGATGTCTGTTACGCCCTTTTGCCACCATTTATCAAGACGCCTGCAACGAAGCTCGGGGAAGATGTTAACTTTTGTCTCGTACGAATACTATATAATTTACATATATATGTATGTAAATAAGTTTGTTGAAACTAAAAATAACATATCTTTGTCACTTACGCCCTTATGCCACCATGTGTCAAGACACACTGGTCGAAGGAAAGGGAACAATTTCACATTTCCGTTGCATGAATACATAATAATTTAGACATTTGTATCTCAAAATGTATTGAAATTGAAAATATCATATTTTTGGCACTTACGCCCTTTTGCCACGCACGGGTCGAAGCAAATGACTGATTTTAATTTTACTGTCGTAGAAATATTTAATAATTTTTACATATTTGTGTAAAAAATTTGTTGAAATTAAAAATAAAAATAAAATTGGCACTTACGCCCATTTGCCACTATATCTCAAGACGCACGCGGCAAAGCTTAGGGGACTTTTCAATTTATGTTCAGTATGGTCAACTGAGCATGTGTGCAAATTTTCAGCTTGTTCGGAATTTTGTCCGGGTAAAAGTCTTCCACTCCTGGGCTTATATAATTATTAATTTTATATTTTTGTATGGTCCGCCATCTTGGATTTAATTTATACGTTAATTTAAAAACAATTCATTAAATACCAGCTTAATACATATTTAAACGACTCAAAAAATAATATGAACGTTGGTTATCCATTTTAAAGTACGGTATATGTTTAAATTCAAAATTCCGGCGCCATCTTGGAAATTTACTTTTTCTAATTTTTTTTCATAAGTAAAACACAATTGTGTTTTTTTATTTTGACCTTTGGTTGCTGAGATATAATTATTTCTATAAAATTTATGTTTTAGCCGCCAACTTGGATTTTATTAATGTGTCGGTGTGACACCAAGTGAGAAAATACTTCATTTATGTATATAATCGATTTCAGAAATAAAATCAAAGTAAGCCATTCTGCGTGAAGTGCGAGACATCTGCCCTCTGACTATGAGCACTGTTTAAAAATAAATTTTAATAGAACAGGTAAATGTTATTTAACAATGAATTGAACTTTACACTTCTCTTAGGTGGGAAACTAAGTTTTTATTATGTAGAAATATTTCGCAAAGTTTAACTTTTCTTGGGCAGGCAGACATTATTTACTTAAATACAAACATCTGATAAAAACAACAATCACAGCTATGTGGATGAAAAAATAATTGCAAAGTTGTTTTTTGTAAGTAATTTAAACAAGGTGAAAAGAAAAACATTTAAAAACGATCTATCCCTAGCTGATTATGACAAAACAACTTTAGTTGAATAAAAAATAGTAGTTATATGCTCAAGTAGATAGATTGATAGATAATTGGTTGTTAGTTGAAAGTTGATTGTGAATCGTTTTGAGATGATAATTTTTTGTTGATACTGGGAAAAAATTAAAGTTGAAATATATGTAAGCTAATGTTTTGATGGTACGAAATCTTGCCACAGTACTGAACACTATTCCAACACATCCAAAATAATTATAAGACATACGGATAGGTCACAAAGCAAGCGCACAATAACTACGATAGTAAAGTAGATTTGCTGTTGAATCTATAGGCGGTTATTCTCTCTCCGCTCAAGCATCTTCCGAAGCGCAATGGTTAGAGGCTTGGCCTTAGACCATATAGGGGGTAGAGAGCGCGCGCGTATACCTGCCGTTGCAGTGGTTGAAGCCGAGCTGAGAACAAAGAGAGGGATAGATTCTCGGAAGCCGGTCTGGGCAAGAAGCGCGTATAGTGCCATTTAAACATACAGTAATTTCGCGTACTAGAAGTAGTGCATCTCTTAATTCTTTCGAGAATGTGATGTTTAAAAACAATGCATTATGCATATTTATTTGTTGGGACACCACGTCAAATAAGTTTTTAATTTATTTTATCCTTATTCCGAAAGAAATTTAATTCTATGTGTTTGGCGGGAATATGCCAGACCCAACATCACAAAACCCCCTATGTCTACTACATATTTTGATTTACGGGAAATTTTATTTTTTTTCGGTTTTTATTTTGTATATTTACCCATACTAAAATAGGCTTTTTACTATCAGGGATTGTCTTTTTATTGTACTATGGCATTGCTAGATCGTATTTGTAAATTGGATTGAACATTGTTTTATCATCATTTTTATGACATCTCAAACATGACAACCACTGAAATAGTGTGTGGTCACATTGGCTAATAAACATTTAACATTAATGTTTTTCTGAAGAAGAAATCGGACAGGCCTACAAACAGGTAGTCTTAAAAAATACAAAATCTATCGAAAACCCAAGATGACAATATGGAACCCTTTACAAATGGGGTGACGAAGAATGGTTGAATGAATATAGCAATATTAGAATGGAATGTTAACACTTACTAGGAAAACGCTTAAGTCCCACCGCGTTGATGGATGAGCGTTTTGGTCATTTTTAGTTTACGTAGGACCACTTTTTCTTTGCAAGTGCTTTTTAAATGCATTGTAGGTGATTGTTGTCAAGTTTCTATTGTTACTTGTTAATTGTTATTATAAACCTAAAAAAACTCATATTAAAACCTTTATTCCATGGATTCTCGCTAACTTTTTTAAATTTTTCTTTCAGAAAGCAATACATCACCATAACCTCAATGTTCATGTAAAATATGAACGTTGTAGCCCCACCCGTCTGGTCAGAATCGGCCCAAATGTCACGAAAATATCGCACTAAATTTTTTTAAAAATCGTAAAAGTACGATATTCATGAGAAATATTTCTTCGATTGTACCCAAAAACGTGGCAGGTTTAAGTTCAGAGATTTCGAAGGCCTCCATAAAATTTCATCGCAATTGGAGTATCGGTTTAGCCGGAATCGTGTTAACAAACACACAAAAATACAAACAAAAACAAAAAATAAAAACGAAAAAAATCGTAAAATTGCGATTTTCATGAGAAATATTTTTTTCTTTCTCAACCAAAAAGGTGGCAGTTCTAAGTCTAGAGATTTTGAAGGCCTCCAAAAAATGTCATCACAATTGGAGTATATTGGTTTAGCTGGAATCGTGTTAACAAACACACAAAAATACAAACAGAAAAAAAAAAGAAAATCGAAAAAATCGTAAAATTGCAATTTTCATGAGAAATAATTTTTCGATCAATTTTTCGACTCGTGCAGTTCTAAGTTCAGAGATTTCAAGGGTCTCCAGACAATTTCATTGAAATTGGAGTATCAGTTTAGCCGGAATCGTGTTAACGAACACACTAAAATACAGAAAAAAAAGAAAAAAAAGAAAAAAAAAACATTCCGGATTTTTTTCTCCAGTGTAGTGAAATGGAATCTTCGCTTCGCTCGCTACGCTCATCCAAATATATTCGGTAAAGATGCAAATTGTAGGCCTATTATGCAAGTGATGTTGTTTGTTGAGGCAAATGATTGGGAGGGGAGTAGGGGTGCATCAGATGTTCCCATTTCCAAAATCACTCTGTTATAGTTTGGTTTTAGTAGGGCCTACAAATAATAGTTCTGTAAAGAACATGGCTCTGCACTTTTTGAAAAGATATTCAGTAAAGGTGCAAATTGTAGGCCTGCAAGTGAAGATGATTGTTAAGGAAAAGGTTTGGGAGGGGGGAGGGAGGGGAGGGGAGAGAGGATAGGTACTTTGGATAGCCCCATTTCCAAAATCACTCTTGTTATTATTTGGATTTAGTAGAGCTACAACAATAGCTCTGTATTCTGTAAAGAAAATGTGTCTGCACTTTTTGAAGGGATATTTGATAAAGGTGCACTTTGTTAGAAGGATTACATTAATGATGTTTATGAAAAAAGTTGTGGGGATGATGTAAGAATAATTAATTATTATAACACAACAAACTAGAATAGTATTTAGCAAAAAGGCCTGCTACAGACATGCACAATATAATTCCATATCACATTATTGAGGCCTAGGAGCAACATTTTGGATTTAAGCATGTTAAAAGTTCACAACATAACAATGCAAATGGATATGGAATGATATTTTGCATGTACAATAGTAAGCTGTAAAAAATGATAAGACATCAATCACTGCAAAAATATTACTTTTTTTATTTAATATTACTTCTTATTTACATCATTAATATATAAAATGAATGACGGTAAATAAACCTTCGTCATAATGTAACATTTCTCGCACGCAACGCAGCACGCAACGCAGCGCAAGAGTTCACCATCTTCAATGTTTTGCCCAGATCTAGTTCTTGGAACTGGCCGCGGTCGGCTTCACGAAAATTGCCGAGCTATCCGTCTACCCGAAGGGTATAGATGGTCTAAGGGCTTGGCTTACAGATGGAGAGTCGCCCTGCTGGACCGAGTTTGAGACACCTAACTTGAAACTTTATAGTTTATAGTTGTATAGTTACTAATCAATACATGTTGTGTTTCCACCTACAGGCTATCAACTGGTGTCAGAAATTACGACGAAATAGCTTTAAGTAATCGGTATTATATAAAACTAATTATGTTATTTTTTCGTTTAACCTACATATTTCGCTCCTAGATTGCGCTACAGATGCTACGGGCATCCATATGGATAGATTTAGTGGCCATGTGGCCACTATATGGATGCTTTAATTAACCATTTAGTGGCCATGTGGCCAATATATGGATACTTTTATTAACCATTTAGCAACCATATGGTTAGCAATTCAGTGCCATATGGATATCTTAAGTGACCAAATGGTGAGGATGTGGTTGCCATATGGGGATATAAGCTTGATTGTGCTAGGTATCCAAGGTATCCAAGTAGTCGTATTTTGACACAAAAACGACTACTTGGATACTATGTGGCTATTATTTGGCGAGCATATGGTTACCGTGTTTGGTTACTTCTTGGCGATGATTTGGCTACTAGTTGGCTTACAATATGGCAACTATATGGATACCCATTGGAAACTTTTTGGCAACCTTTAATTTCCATAAGGGTTATAACACCTACATGCTTTATCCAATTGTAATGAGTTTTGCACAGAATCTTAATTTTGTAAATTAATATATAAGTGTGAAATTTGAGCGCCATCAAAAAAATATTTCTCACGAAAATAGCAATTTTCGGTATTTTTGGTTTTAAAAAAAAAATCAAGGCTTTTAACACCGACATGCTTTATTCGATTGTAATCTAGTGTGTAATGTAATGTACGTTCGTGATCCTCATGTCGTCGTCGTAAAAATTAAAACAATATTACCAAGCGTGTCTCGCAGGCCATAGCAATGGGATAATACACAAAATCAATTAAAATACCATTTGCATAACACATGGCAGCTCAATTCACCAATTACGCTCATCCAACAACGCGCTAAAAAGCGTTTGCGAAGTTTCTTAGTGTTTTACAATTGTAGAGAAGCTAAAATGATTCAACAAAATCAGTAACGGATACAGTGGGGGGCAGTGCGGTGGGGCGATCGTCACCCCCCATAAGATTCGTATTTTGATTGCGCAGCCAATTATTACCATCACTTATTGTGCCATATTCGATTCGTAAATTAGCAAATTTTCTCGCCTTCGGCGAACAGGGGCAGTAATAGCCGTAGCTTTCAAGCATGCCCTGGTTTTGTAAAAACGAACCCCGCCCCCCCCCCCCCCCCCCTAAATACTTAGATAGTTTTTGTTATATAATAATGTGCATGAAAATCTTGAAAATTAATACCATGAATCACGGCTATCCATATCCGCCACTGAATAAAATATACCGAAATCATAACAATTACACAGGCTTATTTTAGTACTGATATAGTACAGTAGGCCTAAGTTACACAAAACAATGCAGCAAAAACGTTTTAGAAAATCACTGAGGGGCAGTCTTCAAAATGTTAGTGAAATATTTCAGCACCCCTTGGAATTTAGAAAACTCGGCGCCCCTGCTACAGACGGTTTAGTTTCAATGCGATTGGACAATTCTAATACACCCTGCATGTGAAGGGACAATAGCCACTCCCCTCATACAACGTGTCGGGTCCTTACAAACAAGGGGGAATGTAAAATGTCGGCGCATGTAAGTAAGCGTGTGCGAGTGTATGAGAAAAGCATTGTATAAGATTGTTCTTAAAATTTTAATTCTTACACATCTTTTTTGTTTCATACATGGTACACACATAATATAGCCCATACACATAAAGTAATGATGGTATACAAACACATGTAAAAATATATGGAAACATTTTTATAATAGAAGACCAGGCTTGTTAATCTGTTCATTTTACATAATATAAAGCATTCCAATCTATTTACTATACATGTGTAATTGTAGCATTCTATTAAATTAGATTACTATAAACAAACTTTTTGTGAAGTAAAATTCATGAAGTATACTACTTACGGCGATGACTGACAATTTGAATTACAAACAAATAACAGGGCATCCATCCACGCAATACATTTAATTTGTATCAACATTTTTGCCACCTATACTCGCTATTCTTAATTTAAAGCCGGCTATAGTTTTTTTCTGTCTCCATTTTGGTGGGTTGTCTTCTTATTTGCCTAAATTAAAATAACATTTTGAAAACTGCGTTATATCTACTGTTAGTTAGGCCCTGTCAATACTCACTTTCACATTATTCAACTTCTCGGCGTTGATCGACTTAGTCACCGAGGTGAAGGATAAACGGTAAAGACATGCAATGCTGAACTGCTGTTTTTCATCAAAAACTGTAGCTGAATCATATTCTTATTTCATTGTTGTTGAAGGGTTAACAAAATACATAACTTAACATACAGCATAATTGTTGTGTTTTTTTTAACTCATTGACTCAAAGTTAGTAAATTCTGACTAAAATAGCAAACTGACTTCTCCCGAACCGCAATGAATTGAAATATGTTTTTTGGCTAAGTAAGAGGTTTTCTTTAAAAAAAAAAAAAGTCTGTATACTTATTCGTGTAAAAAAAATCAAATATAGGTGCCCGTTAGGGCCGAGATCGGACGATTTCGAAGTGTCACCCAGCCGACATGAAACGTGATATGATCTTGAAACATCTTAATCGGGGGCATTTTGGTACCTGACAACAGATGTCAAAATTGGTTGGGGTAGGAACATTCCTTTTGGGTGAAAAAATGGGTTGAAACATGCACAAAATCACTTTCATTATACAACTACTACAACTTACCTTTTCTTACTTTTTTTACTTCTTCTGAATCAGGCCTATGTTAAAAATATCGATCTTTGGTTGGTTATCATCGTTCACTCGTCGATTGCGTCAGGGCCTGCAGGGTTGGCTTGGTCGCTTTGGTTTACTGTCCCCCACTGAAAATCAGTTATATAACTGAGTGGGTAGACTCTAAATACGGATTTACTTTATTTATTTAATTCGTCAATTTCAATTGCCCGATGATTCTGACCAAACTGGTGGGTGTACGCGACTCAAATTTTGCATGGACACTAGGTTTATAGTGATAAACGTTATTTTGAAAGTAAAAGTATAAAAATAATTTGGAATGCATTGCAATAAAAGTTTTAGTATAACCCTTTTGGGGCCTACAGATATATAATAAATTAACTCTAGTAACTTGACAATATTCACCTAGTGTATACAAAAATTAAGTTTTTTAGACACTCAATATTTTATATTATATTGTTGATTTGTAATGCAATAGCAATAAATACCACTTTATAATTTATTTTCCATTCTAACAACTAATTTTGCAATGAACTTTAAAAAAGTAATGAGATCCCAAACATACAAAAAACGTATAAAAATACAGACAAATCTTATACAATTAAAAGCATTGAGATCAAAAAGAAGGGCTAATCTTATGTACCCTCTTATTGGATGAGCGAAGCGAAGACTTCAATTTCACCGACCCCCCAAAAAATTTAGCTCGGGTGTTTTTTTTTTCTTTTTTTTCCCCCCGTCTGTTTGTTCGCTCTCTACCGGGCAAACGGCACATGCGATCTTGATGAAAATATGACACGACCTTCGTTTTCTTTGAACTTAGACTTGCCACGTTTTTGGGTACAATCGAAGAAATATTTCTCATGAATGTCGTACTTTGACGATTTTTTTCGATTTTAGTGCGATATTTTCGTGACATTTGGGCCGATTCTGACCAAACGGGTGGGGCTACAACGTTCATATTTCACATGCACATTAAGGTAACGGTGATGTATTGATGTTTGAAAGAAAAAGTTGAAAACCTTTATTTCTATAAATTCTGTCTAACGTTTTCAACTTTTTCTTTCAAAAGTAAATACATCACCCTTACCTTAATGTCCATGTGAAATATGAAACGTTGTAGCCCCACCCGTTTGGTCAGAATCCTCCCAAATAGCACGAAAATATATCTTTCTCACAGCTTGTATGAAAACTTCACAGGAGATTTTACTCACAGCCTTGTTACACACAATCAAAGATCCAACAGACCTAATGATTGCTTTGTATGGGCCGTGTAAACATGTTTTTATTATTTTAATAAATTAATATTAACATTTTATAATTAAAAAACTCATCCATCAACGCGACTTTAAAAAGCGTTTGCGAAGCTTCCTAGTATTATCGCACTCTAAGTACATCAATTCGCAACGACCAGTGACTACTTTGCAAAATGTTATTTGCAACTCTTTTTTAAAGTTCGTGCAATATTTATTTTACCAAGCTTTGCAAGGATGCAGTCACTCGACGGTAAGAATGTAAGTCGTACAATAAACTTGCATTTTTGGATGAGCGAAGCGAAGACTTCAATAATTTCACTGACCCCAAAAAAATTAAGCTCAGGTGTTTTTTTGTTTTTGGTTTTGTTTTTTGTTTTTTGTTTTTTTTTTGTTTGTATTTTTGTCTGTTTGTTTGCTCTCTACCGGGAAAATGGCATATGCGATCTTGATGAAAATTGGAGGGGACGTTGGAAATCTCTGAACTTAGACCTGCCACGTTTTTGGGTACAATCGAAGAAATATTTGTCATGTATATCGTACTTTTAAGATTTTTTTCGATTTTTTAGTGCAATATTTTCGTAACATTTGGGCCAATTCTGGCCAAACGGGTAGGGCTATAATGTATATATTAATTTTACATGGATGTTAAGGTTATGGTGATGTAGTACCTTTTGAAGGAAAAAGTTGAAAAATTTAGCCAGAATACATAGAAATAAAGGTTTCAATATTAGTTTTTTTTAGGTATATAATAACAATTAACAAGGAACAATAGAAACTTGACAACAACCACCTACAATGCGTTCAAAAAGCACTTGCAAAAGTAAAGAGATCCCACGCAAACTAATAACTTACAAAAAGCTCATCCATCAACGCGACTAGAAAAAGCGTTCGCGAAGAGGCCTAGTATAATAAAAAATACGAGCGTTAACAAAGCAATGAGTCAGATCCCGGGGTAACCACGCAGGCAGTGTTTTTACACAGCAAGACTGTGCAACTCTTTAAACCCGTTACGACTCTTGTCGCATCTTGGGCTTAGCTATGTGTGTGCTAGGGTCAGCTGATTGGGCAGGACACGAATTAGACTAATACTCATCCTAAATAAGCCGAGTTCGCACTGCGTGTGGGTGGTGGGTGGGTGGGTGGGGAGGGTGGGTACGAGACGGAGGGTGGATTAAAGCACCACAGTCGTGGAATAATCAATTCGTGCAGGCACAAACGAAAATGTGGACTGTACTGTATGTATAGTGTCAGTCATATGAGCAAGCCAATTGCATTACAATATATTGATATTAATTGATATTTTGGTACTCGTTCCCAAGAGGTCCGAAGTCCTAACCAATAAACTTACAGTTAATTGACAAGTTATCGAACGCGTCAATAACAGCCGCCATTCTCTATACAAATTTTAAATGTTTTTTTCAATCCTTCTTCTTCTTCTTATTATTACTTGATCTCTTTGAAACTCTTCATACGACTATTCGGACGCTCCTTGTTACGTCTCCGAAGATTGATGACGTATTATGACGCAAATCAAGACCATGGCTAAAGCTTTTGGTAGAATTCAATGGTTAATTGGGGGGCGGACGCGTCCACTCACTCTTTTTTCCGTAAAGTCAGTAAAATATTGTAAGTTGTAACACACTGCTGCAGTTTACATAATTGCGATGTTTGAGTTGTAAAATTTATTTCCGTTTACCCAATCTTCTTGTGAATGAATAGGAAAGTTTACTTTAAAATGACCAGATTTTGTTAACTGACTACACTCTAACAACAGACGACTAATATTTAGTCATTTTTGACGTGCCTTAATTGCACCCTGTTATAGTCAGACAATATGAACTAATTTTAGGCACATAAAGATGTTTAAAAATATTTGGTTTTAGTCACTTTAAAATGACTAATTGTAAAACGACTAAACTTCAGTCATTGAAAGATGACTAAATTTCTCCCCTGGAGGTGCATAAATCCCCACCCCCACACCGCCATCCGAGGGTGGGGGGGTGGGGGTGGGAGGTTTGCAGTAGGCAACGGAGGGAGGAGAGTTGGGAAGTGAAAGATGAGGAGTTTTGATTTAGTGTCACACCATGATTATGCTTACCGTAATACACTTCCGGGGGTGGGGGTGGAGGTGGGGGGGGGGGGGTTGGCACTTGGCAATGGAGGGAGGAGAGTTGGGAAGTGAAAGATGAGGAGTTTTGATGTAGTTATGTCTTAAAGCTAGTGTTACACCAATACCATGATAATACTAACCATGGCAAACCTCCGGGGGTGGGGGTGGAGTTGTGTGTGTGAGGAATCCCACAATTTGGAAATTTCAAAACAAAATTGTTGTTGAGGCAGTGATGGGGGTTGGCTATGGTAGGTGGGTTATCATAAGAAGGTGATGATGAGGTGTATGGTGCAATATTTACAGGGATACATAAAAATACATTTGGAGTGGGGGTAAGGGTAGCAAAGGGTGCAGGAAAAGCACATATTTCTGAGAAAATAAGTAGGTACCGGTAGTAGTAGTAGGCCTACTAATAGTCGAAAGGCTCCATCTTAGCGGCAGTCATTGTGACACACCTGACCACAGGCTGAAAAAGTGTAGGCCTAAGGTTGGAAAAAAAGGAGTATCAGAACTTTGTGAGATTTGCTTAATCAGGATCTCCCTGTAGGCATAGTATAGGCCTATAATAGAAGTATAGAATAATGGCAATAGATAATTAGTGTAATTTTTTAAATCCATTGTATAATTTAAAGCATGGGATAAGGAATCGGCTAGGTAGGCTAATTTAAACTTAAAAGTCAATTGTTTTTTAGTCCTAGTGTTTCCTTCCCAGCCGAATGCTGATTAATTGGCTCAATATTTCTTGAAATATTTTATGTTGAACTATGGCTGTTTGCATAATATGAAAATTTCTTTGCAAGTAAAATAAAAACAACAATAATCAGGCCTCTGGCTTTATTTAACATGAAAAAATAAATGGGCCTGCAGCAAGGCATAGTCTACATAGGCCTATTATAATGTTGATTTAGATTTTAAGACTTTTAATTGACTTTTAATTTAAAAGTGCCTTATCCTGCAAGGTAGATCTAGTACCTACATTTTAATTTAATCCATTTTATAATACTTATTTTATTGTTTTAAGCGGTCACAATTCAAAGTAAATTGTAGAAGAAGTTTAAGAAATTCTAGAATGTAAAATAGTGTGTACGTAGGTATTTTAAGACTTTCAGGTAGGTAACAATTTCTCGCTGCAGGCATAGCACACACAAGTTGTTGACAATCCCCAGTGAAGACTCTGAAAGAAGTAGGTAGGGCCTACCGTACCAGTATACTTGAAAGTACAGTAATGGCATCCATCCATTGAAATATCTGCAAATAATCACATTCTTATTTCAGAACTAGGGTCTATAAAAAATTGTAGTATAGGCTAAGTTCCTGTGGGACTTTCACAAAATAATGACAGGGTAGCTAGGCCTAGGCTTATTAATCATTCCACCATAAATCAACCAATGGATGTATAAAAATAATTTTGTTCAGGCTAGACAACTACCGTACCGTTACCGTATGTATCAACCATCCCCTTGTTACCATTTTAGGTTATGCTATCAATTCTGACTTAAATGAAAAAAAGTTTTGTCTAACATTACATGAATCATCTTTATCATGAACCATAGCTTCAATAGGCTATAGCACATAACTTTATTTGAAAAATTAACCATATGTAAATAATTGGAATCGAACAAAACCAATAAAATTTACTCGCCAGTCAGAAAACTAGCACCATGCTTCCAATTTGGCCGCCATTGGTCACAGCCTCCTGAAATTTTCTGTGTCACTGCTCCCTAGACTTATCTAAGCACAGAGCCATTCCGTATGTATCGGATGTTACATTTTTACTACTAAAAACATATATTCTGCCTTCAAATAAAAAGCTTTTCATGTTATGGTAACACATATCACACGATTCACACCAAATACTCTTGATTTACCGACCAGGAAAATTGCACTCCAAACAAGTTAACCATCTTCAAAATACTTAACTATTTAGTGCTGTAACGGATGTTACAAATTTGGGAACTACATTTACACTAAGAAGTATTTCTAATAAAAAGTCAGGCCCCCCCAAGGGGGTGAAAAAAATAATTTAAAATTATAATAATTCACAAGGAATCATTAAATAGCCTCTAGTCTTTACATTCTGAGAAAAGTTCATAATTGAATATTAAAAAATAAAAATAGTGTGTAACGGATGTTACAGTGCTTTGTAACGGATGTTACGAGTGACTTAGAAGTGCAGTTATTTTATTATTTGCTTCATAATAATTTGTCTTCTAAAGAAAAATTAGATTGCTTACTATTGCTTAATACAACTACCATTACATTTATTTTAAATAAGTAGGCCCTACCCTTAAAGAGATTTCAAGCTGGATATTACAAGGGTGTTGCGTGACACTAAAAAATTAATTTGTGTTGTTACTTCTGATGTTATTAATATATTATCAAGTCTAGGGTAAATATTTCATGTCATAATTAAGTTGATACATAAAAAAAATTTAATTTTAAAAATTAATTTAAAAAGCTAGCTTAATTAATATCAAAAAAATTTAATTTTAAAAATTAATTTAAAAAGCTAGCTAGGTACTAGGTAGGCTATTTAATAAATCATTTTTATAATAAAAATTACACATAGGCCTATAATATTTTAAATATTATAATGACAATGCTAATGACATTAGTTTAGTAAATATAATTCATTTTCACAAAATTAATGACTAAACATCAACAAACAATCAATGTAACGGATAATGTAACATCCGTTACCTACATGTAACATCCGTTACACATTATATCAATTATTGTGCCATGTAGAAAAAAATATAAATGTCCCACATGTAGTTGAGTACCATTACCTTACTTTTGGAAGTTTTGGTTTTGATTAGATTAACCTTCACTGATTTATAAGGACTTGTGTCTATTTTGTGTAACGGAAGTTACAACTGGTTGCTTTTTAATGAAATGGTGATATATTGAAACCTAAAGTTGCCTGCAACATTTAAGCTTTGGAATTGTAAAGAACAAGCACCAGTCTTTAGTTCTCTTCATACACTCACTCTGTTAGCAGATCCACCCTCTAGTCACAATTTATCAAACTTAACCATATTTTACTTTCTCCTATCCCTGTTGCAATACACAGTGAAAACATGCTAAAAACTAGGCCTATAAAATAATGCTAAGAAAATGTGTTTTAGTGATTTCAGTAACAAAGCAGAAGAGTTGACAAAACAGTTAGGTACCGGTACCGGTAAAGCTAAAAAAAACTAATAAATACTTATTTTAATTTTTTTCCTGAAATTCCTGTTTTTGACGGAATGGCTCCACAGTTACCCACAAAAAGTTTCCAAAACAAAAACAACTAGAAATAAGGGGGGTGTATCAACCATCCCTATGTATCAACCATCCCTAGTCTCCCCTATTTTTGTCAGAAAATTTTCCCGGAAACTTTCTGGAAATTTTCCAAATTGACTCTTTCCAGAAAACCCACATCACTACTGGTACCGTAACTTACACCATAACCTATAGTGAAGTAATAATAACTAATAATGAACAACTAGTATGCCCCAAGTGTGGGATAGACCAAAATCAATTATAAGTAGGTTTTAAAGTTGTGGAATAAAAAATAAAACATGAACTTTGATTAGCATCTAGGCCTAAGCCTCAGTTTGTACTTGTAGGCCTAGGCCTACTGGTCAGACATAGAAAGATATATAGGCCAAGGCCTAGTAGGTCTAAGCCAGTGAATTTGTAGGCCCATGACCCAGGCGATGCTACATATTGCCACAGAAAACATGATCTCATTCTAAGTTTATAAATAGGCTAAGTCAACTTCCGTAAAATAGCGCACTTGCCCGCCGCCGTACCAACAGCGCAAAAGTCCTTTATAAATATTTTAAATAGAAACCATAGCCTACCCTAAAGGTTTTGTATGCTAGTATTTTTTTTGTTTGCATATAGGCCTAGCCTAGATGTGGCCAGGTTTTTCAGCTTGACTTATGTTTTTCAAACGATTAGGCTAGCCTACGGTAGGCTATGTATGTTTATGAGCTCAAATTTGAGCGGAAAATCGGTGCGCTATCATACGTAAGTTTTACCATAAACTTAAGTTAGGTAGGTACGTTACGGTACATAGTCCTAGTCTACTACAGGGCCAATACCGGTCACTGAATCAGACACCTGATAGGTATACACATAGCCGAGGCCAAAGCCTACAAGTGTCAAGTAGGGTATATCAAATTAATTTTATTCATAGTAAACTGCATTGGCCTGCCTAGCCCAGCCTATATTAAATACCAATGGGCTTATTCTAAAAAGTAAAAAGACATTTAATGGTCTGTCTGTAGGCTAGGCCTAGATGTCTTTTGATAGGTTAATAGGCCTAGGCCTTAACAAAAATAAAATATTCAAGCCTCGTTGAAAATTTAAACGTTCCATCACTAGACGTGATAGTAAATAAGCAAAGCAAGCAAATGAGTGATTGACATACATGTCACATCCGTAGAAGCCAAATACCACTAACTGCAGCCACGAAGAGGTAGAATGTAGAAAATGGCTTGCACACTTGGGCTTTTATACTTTCCTTAAACTTTGAAATTGGCCTTCAACCCCTGATAAGCATCTTGGACAAGGAACAGTGCTTAATTTGTGTGTGTATGCAGTACCTAATATAATTTTAAATGTGGGAATGTCAAGCAGGGCTAAGCCTAGGCCTAGGCCTAATGGTAGACACCCTGGGGGGGGGGGGGAGGAAGTTTGTAAATCATAGCTAGGCATAGTTAAATAATTACCGGTAGGCCTACCGGTACCGGTAACTTAAATTTGGGACAAAACACGGGTAACAGACGTACCTTCGGACAACATTTTTGTATTAACAAACCCAATTATATTGTTATCCATTCATTAAAAAGACATTGTAAGTATGTGGATGAATAGGAAATAAGATGAGCTTTCTCATGGTATAAACATTTTTACTGTACGATATCAACTTTTCTCGTGACGGGGATCGCAACAAGCGTAACAGACGTACTTTTAATGGACGCGTTGTTTTTACAGTATGTTATAAATGATTAAAAAACCTTCTCATACATAAATGATTAAAACTCTGTGATTATTGCATGCAAAATAAAAAACCTTCTCATACAAAATAGCTACAAGATAGTACTTAATCAGATTCACAAGTCACTTCATGTGTATTTTTAAGTATGTTGCCTACTATGCAAGAAGTAGGCTGGTAACAGACGTACCAAGTATGGTAACAGACGTACCTTGTCTGAATTAAAACTGGTATTTTATACTAAATATCATAGATCATGCTTCTTTTTGTGGTTACAGTTAATCAAATCTTCAAATATAATTTCTCTGTTCATTATTGGTCAGTTACATCCAGATATTCTTTTTTTGACAACTGTTTAGACATTACCGGTAGGCCTACGTTAGAAATTGGTTAATGTATGTGATTGCTGAATGAATACAACAGAACAAACTTTCTCATGAATACAAAATAAAATAGGTACAAGATAGAGGACTACCTCATACTTATACTAATCACTTCATTTCATATGAATTTATGAGGATATTGTCTAATCTTAAAGAAATAGGCGGTAACAGACGTAGGCCTACCTTGTAGGAATAAAAATTGCATTTTTTAATACATTTCCTTTGCTACCTGGTCAAACCATAACATAAATTTATTCTGCTCCATTACGTTGATCAGTTAACATCCCTAGATATGAAACATCAAACTTTGTTACCATCATTCAGTAAAATTGAATTTCTAAAGCAGTACAGCAATGACTTCTGTTATCCATCACGGGAGGGGGAGAATTTCTACAATGGTGTCAATATCCGTGTATGAAACTGGCTCCTCAACTGTAAATATGTAGGCCTACTATGATTATGGTACATGATTCTCAAGTAAATTGTAATTCACCTCAACTCTAGCTTCCAAATAATCTGTAAAATTTTGGCTACCAACAGTTGTGTAGGTACCACCGTCAAAGATTAGTCCCGTACAAGTTATTTTATGATAATTTGACAGTTACAAAGGCACAAATCTAATTATTGGTGCATCACTGATATTTAAATATCTACCAGGTGTTAAGATTCTTCTAGTGCAACATCTTGACCAACTTCACTTCAATTCCATGGAATAATCTTTGATATTGGGATACCCTTTATTAGAAAATTTGAAATAATTAATAATGTACCATACACTGTAGGCCTACCTAAAACATGCTGATGGAAGCAATTTTTTACAAGAAAGCTTTCGACCTATCACTCCAGTGGTATTTTTACAAACTTTTATGGACAAAGAATTTAAACAATAATATCGGACATGAGAAATAACAGTGGTAACAGACGTACCATGGTACGTCTGTTACCGTTCAAAGTACGTCTGTTACCACAATTTATCAACTTATCATAATCTAACTTATAAAACAAATTTTTGAAGTTATTGAACTGTTGAGTCACTCAGAACAAGAACTTTAGGAACTTTTAGTAACAGACGTACCAATCCAATTTTCAAAAAAGATACAGACCTGCCATATTTTAATAGCATATGAAGGGATACTATATAGTATGCTGGTAATAAGTTTGTGCATATATGTAGAACCAAATTAGGAATGCATTTTGCAGCAATCTAATTTTCTTTAATCACTTTTCTTGGCTTTCAATTGCTATTGTAAAATGTAGAAAAAAAATTAACGAACATCATTGCACTTCTTGTGTCATATTATAAAATATATAAATGCCATTCCATTGACTTTGGCAATTCTGAAAGAATAAGCTGTAAGCTTTAATTTGATGTATGACACATGTATGTAGCTTTAAATTTATATTTGGCTATGAGGTTGATGAAATCATGTTTTTTGCCCATTTGCAGTATAGCGTGCCACTACATTTATCAATACAAATTAAGCACCGACAAGGAACTTAGGTAGGCCTAGTCTTAAAGGTTGAAAGAGCAACGAAAATTGAAAACTTGTAACCGTAGCCTACCCCCACACACCGGTTAAAAAACCATCACATCCATAGACCTACTTTTAGCCACAGGCTATCCCTACGAGGGAAGCCTCAAGGGCCTACTAGGAACAGGCTAGGGCTAGGCCTGTAATCCACAAAATTTGTTTCGAGTTCTAGCCTAGATATGGTAAGTTAACAGCTGGATGGATTGTCTTAAAAAAGCAGTAGGCCTAGGTCTACCCAAGGCCTAGAAGCCTGAAACCCAGGACTTGTCTAGCCCAAATATGCATGGTAGGCCTAGGCTCCTCTTACCCTAGGCATACCAGTACCTACCCTAGTGGCCTAGGCATATAGAAGTAAGACTAGACTACCCTAGCCTAGGCCTAGACCACACAGTGATGGTGTTGCCTGTTTGTGATGGTGATGGCCTAGGCTAGGGCCTATTTCTTACAAAAAGGTAGGCCTAGGCCTAGGCCCTAGCCTTTGTGTATTTAATATCCCTTGCTAGGCCCTATTTGCTAAAGCAGTGGCTAGGCCTAGGCCCTAGGCCTAGCTAGGCTTACCGATAGGCCTAGGTAGGCCCTAGGCTTTGTGTATCCAATCTCAATGCCCTAGGCTTGTTATAGGTTGTTAGGACTTGGCTAGGGCTTATTGGATAGGCCTATAAGTTTTTCTTACGTACCTGTATTTTTCTCATAGGAATAATTATGTAGAAACTCGTGTCGTAAGAATCTCCTTCGAACTTGACTTGGTAGGTGACAGCCTAGTTGAGTCGGTAGGCTACGAGATCCACAAAATAATACATGGACCTCGAAGTAGGCTAAAATCCGTTTCTTGCATTAGAAACAATTTATCGTTTCACTTAATACTCGTGGTCTTGACGTTTATAATTCATATTAATAACATATCGAACGAATAATAGCTACACCTTTATTTACACACGCCAAAATCGTAACGGCAGACCTGCTTTGTTGTGACTTTTGAATGAAGGCAGGGTGGAAGCAGGGTAGCCACAACGGCTCCAACAAAACTTGACGGCATGGCAAACTTGAAAAAAAGTGAACTTCAAATACCTAAGTTTTTCAAAGTTACATTTAGGCCTACGTACATTTTACCGGAATTAATTAATTAATTAATTATTCATAAATAAATAAATAAATAAATAAATAAATAAATAAATAAATAAATAAATAAATAAATAAATAAATAAATAAAGACGTAAATAAATAATAATTAAATAATAATTTTATTAATTACCTAACAAAACATGAAAGTCCTTGGCCTACGTATATTCCTGTTTGATTTACATGAAGAATCTTTTAATTTTTGTGGCTCCTTGGTCTTGTGGTTAGAGGCTCAGTTCCAATGCAGAAGGTCCAGGGATCGATTCCCGCTTACGGCTGAAGTTGCTGAACTTTTTTACTCTAGTTGGTCATAGTTCGGTCGTCAATATTGTCGGCGCCTAGGCTACATGGTTGGATTGGACTGTTTTAAATTAAATGTCTCTTACCTTACTGAATATCGGTTACATGACTGAGTATAGGTAGATAATGGCGACAAACTTTCTGTATTCCTCATTCGAAGTAATTTGTAGAATCAAATTTATTTCACATCAAAAACATAAAATATTTCAATTAATATATTTTTTTTAATGTTATCATTTAAATCTGTATCATTTTTTTAAATGCTCAATTTAATTAACAATATCACAGATGGCACAAAATGACGTACCCAGTTGAAGCGCCCTAGTTTCCCACGTCGTTATAGCCAAGCTCTCAGTATAAAAAAATATGTCAGCTTATTTGCCAGTGTCTAAAATAGTTTCTGATTATTAAGTGTCTAAAGTAAAATGACTATTTTCACACGAAAGTCTATATTTTAGTGTTTAATGATAGAACGTACAAGCGCTTGTCCTGCCGGAAGCGCTTCCGTGAGGACTTTTGTACAGGGCCCTTGTCCTGCTGGAAGGCAGATTTTGCGCAGGAAAGTCGGTCCTTCCAGCAGTACTAAATGTCCGGCCGGAAGGACAGAGACAAGATGGAACATGTTTACTAAAAGTTCGAGTTTTTAAGTAACGCGTACTGCTAGCAGGACGCGGAAAACCCATTAAATGGTCCTTCCAGCAGTACGTAAACCTTCCGGGCCCCGATTCATGTACATTTTTATCCCGGTATAAGCAGAGTTAGGTGGTATAAGTGCGGTATAACTCCGAATCCAATTCATGAAGACTTATCCCGCCTCGCACGGGGATAAGAAAATATGTAAACAGATGGCGGACATTTTAAATGTTGCGTCTATGTTTAAAACGAGAAGAGTTGTCATAACTCTCATAAAACAAATCAGAAACCGTCCCGGGCCTAGGCCCAGATGTAGAAAATTATTCATAATACAACAGTGTAGGCCTTAAAGTTCGATTAGGCTATAGGACTAGATAAAATTTATACTAACATAGCACGTTTGACAAGCCCTTGGCCTCTCCTAGGCAACCCTAGGCCTGCACGACCTTGTTTTGACACACATTTCGCACAAATAACTAGTTTTGATTACCAAAAGCCTAATGCAGATAAACAATGGTATGATAGTCCTAGGCTATTCCAAAATTTACGGCAATAATACGCCTTTTCTTTTCTTTTAATGATCTCACGCAATCTTCTGTCATAAAATAAAAATGTAAAACAAAAGATGGTGCAAATTTTTAGTGTTCTTTTGCAAATCTGCTGATTTACATGGCTGTGGAATGCAGTGGAAAAAACATTTGTTGTACTTGTTGTTGGATTGAAAATTTCTGATTGGATGAGAGTTGCTCAGACTTAACCAGGCCTTATCCTGCCATGTCCTGCATTATACCGTCCTTATACCACTTATACCCGGGATAAATGTACATGAATCGGGGCCCCGGAAGCCAAGCGCCAACATATTTAAAATAATATAATTTTGAAATCAAATGTTTAATTTATTATTATCTTATTAATATTAATGTAAATTATGAATTTCGTAATGGCCTATATATGAGATGGGATCAATATTTAGAGAATTAGGACTTGGGTACAAGATTTGTAAATTTAAATCATTACAAATTATTGATACATTTCAAGTGTGTTTTTGTTTGCATATTAATCACGCGATTATTGTATGTACGTTACTTCACGTTTATAAATAAAAAAAGGAGTAATGGATGATTGATTGAATTAAATAGCTATATTGTCCTTTTTTCTAGTGTGTCGTAAAACAAGAAAAATTCCATCAGTCTATCAACGTGTCCTGAACAATATACTTACATATAGAGGTAAATAAATACAAGCCAGGACTAGAAGCTTGTACAGTAAATTGGGCTAAATAGGTTTTAGTTGGATAATGATTTTAATAACTTACGTGCAGAAGAAGCTGTTGTGAAAGGCTAAGCCTTAGGGTTGCTTTCTCGGGAAGAAGAAGTAGGCCTATCAACAGAGCTCCAACAATTGGCATGATATGCTTGCGCTATTGTCGTTCCAAAGTACTGTAGCATAATTACTGGCTTGTACACTTTCACAACACCCAAACATACAGCCGTATCCCACTCATCCCCAAACTGACTTAAACTCCATGAATTACAGCTAGTTCTTTTGATCAAAATTCGTAGCTTTTGTAGAAACACGGTCACCCACAACTATCATCGCGCTGAAATGAGAGCTCCGTGTTGACTCGCAGCTTGACAGGCTGTAACTTGGAAACTATCAGGGCTACAACGATGCAACAAAAATGCGCTAAACCCTTGAAATATGCTCTACATATCTAGCGAAAAACACGTCCTGCTAGCAGGACGCATAGTACTGAAAACGAGCGATTTGCTACGTCCTCAAATGAGTCGTTTTCGTCCTGCCGGAAGGACGCTGTACGCTCTATCATTAAATCTAAAGGTGTCTAAAATTAGTCAAATATCCCTAACCAAAAATAGTCATTTTTATTAAGTCACCAGATTAGACACTAAAAACGACTTTTTGCTAAAATCGTGTCTATATTTTACATCAAGTGACTAAAATTTACACGCTCATCTCAAAAACGACTAAAATGGTGTTTAAAATGGTGTCTTAGTGACTAAATTTTAGTCATCTGTTGTTAGAGTGTATGTGGATCTTCACAATTGTATAAATTATTATCAACCAAAGCACGCTAAAACAAGTAAAATGCTACCATTCGGTGTGTTAAATATCAAAACATTTCTGGAGCTATACGCTCTAGACCCACAAGTTGGAGAGCCCCCCCCCACCCCCCCTTAGACTCCCCATTGCACCAGGACACATCATTTTCCAGAAACATTTATTATTGTTTCATGGTCAGTTCTAAAGAATTCTTTATATAAGCCCGTCGAGCGCCCGCCCTAGAATTCGAAACCGCCCTAAACCTTACATTAGTACCGTGGTGTAACATTCGATCCTATGGGGTGCCGGGGCTGTAAGGCATGGTGCCGAACAGATGGAGGCAAATTTGATTGTTTTTATGTAAATCAATCCAGAAATTAAAAAAAAACATCTCAGCGTGGTGTCGAACCCCAGTCTCCCGATTGCCGGTCCTAAGCTGCCCTAAGCTATCGAGACGGTTAACTTCAAAACATCTGGATTGTTGGTGCATTGTAGACCGGGGTTCGATACCCCGCTGAGATGGATTTTGTATTTTCTGGGTTCATTTACATAAAATCAATTACACCCACGGGAGTGTTTCCCGATCAATGTAATTGAGAAATTAGATTGTGTTTGATCCTGTTTTATACAATCTTGTACTACGGAATCATACTACGTCAAAAAGGGGCGTTACTTCAAACTAATTGCAATACAAGTTTTTCTTCATGATTCTTGATTGTTATGATAAACTAAGCACAAATAAAAAGTTTACTCGAATTTGAGCCGCCATTTTTTTAAAATTCAATATTATACAAAAAATCTACGCAAATAAAATTGTGTAAGCTAAATTGTAAGCTATTTATATCATTAATTAATTTGTTTATACACAATGCAAATTATTCACGGTGATAAAACTATAATGAACACATTTTTATAAAATTCATTTTATGGACATTTTAATATGTCATCTTTAATAACAATCAAATGAAATGTTAAAAAATCCCATTGAATGTTAAAAATTATCCTAGTGTATAAAGTGAACTGAGATAACTTTATTGTTACTGTTTCAAATTGAGTAATAATAAACAAGGAAGCTTCGCAAACGCCTTTTCAGATGCGTTTTTGGATGAGTGTATGTTTTTTTAAACGAAAAAGTGTAAAATTGCGATTTTCATAAGAAATTATTTTTCGATCGCGCTCAAATTTTACACAAATATATAAATTCATAAAATTGAGGTTCTGTGAAAATATCATTACAATCGGATAAAGCATGTCGATGTTACAAGTAGAAGAATGTTTTTTTTAAACGACAAAAGCGTAAAATTGCGATTTTCATAAGAAACTATTTTTCGATTGCGCTCAAATTTCACACCAATATATTAATTAATAAAATTACGGTTCTGTGAAAAAATCATTACAATCAAACAAAGCATGTCGGCATTATAAGTCGAAGAATGTTTTTAAAAATATAAAAAATCGTAAAATTGCGATTTTCATAAGAAATAATATTTCAATTGCGCTCAAATTTCACACCAATATATAAATTCATAAAATTAAGGTTTTGTAAAAATCATAACAATCGGATAAAGCATGTTGGTGTTATATGTCGAAGAAATGCTTTAAAAATAGAAAAAAATCGTAAAAATTGCGATTTTAATGAGAAATAATTTTACGATTGCGCTCAAAAACGTGGCAGTTCTAAGTTCAGAGATTTCGAAGGCCTCTATAAAATTTCGTCGCAATTAGAGTATCGGTTAAGCCGGAATTATGTGGACAAACACACAAAAAGAAAGAAAGAAAGAAAGAAAGAAAGAAAGAAAGAAAGAAAGGAAAAAAAAACATCCCGGATTTTTTCTCCAGAAAAAGTGAAATGGAATCTTCGCTTCGCTCGCTACGCTCATACAATAATTAATTTTGGATTTTAATGGTATTTTAAATGAACTACATTTTCCTGCATTTAAACTAAAAGGCTATTACCCCTAAAAACATTTTTTTACAGCATAATAAAATGTAGCATAATACTATACACTTAAATGACCATTTAAAAAATTATACCTTGACTGTGATTTCACACGAATTTTCTCAAATTGTTGTCCCAGAATTAAGTGAAAACTGGCGTTTTGGAAAATTACTTAAATCGGCTTTAACCGTTTTCTCGTTTGTTCCACATAGATACTAGAACATTGTACCAATCTAAAATGGCCCTTTATAACAGCGTGTGCAAAAATATGCATTCCAAAATCACTACCCTTCTTGCTAGGCAGCATATATTTTGACCGAACCACTTGCCCTAAAAACAAAACAAAATAAAGAGGATTTGTAGAGAAGGCTGTAGAGTACGTCAATAATGGCCAACATATTTTTGGTTCAAAATCCTCCAAGGTCACGGGGCATAAAGATCGTCCCCGTTTCACCTATTTAGGAGTTAACAAGGTGATTTGGAGTACAAAAGTTGTGAAGAGAATGATGAAATGTTGGAAAGGAATCAAACCCTTGCATTCACAGTAATGAAAATAAAACTTTGCAAACTCTTTCGGTCAGGATTGCCGATGGCGGCTGTCGATCCGGGGATTTCGTGCGTTACGCAAGAGCCAGAGATACATCTGTCAGCAAAAAATTAATAATAATTATAATTATAACAATAACTATGTCCTTAAAGCGGGCTTGTGCTTATAAACCGTATATTCAATAATAATATTGTTTAATTATTTAATTAAGTGAACTAGCCCGCTGTTTCAATACGCTTCTCTTGATACCCATACCAATAGCGAATTTTCAATTTATATTATACACACATAAACAAGATAAAAACAAGGATCATGGGTAAAACCGCGTCGAAAATAAGATGAACCAGGGCAGAACCTGGGCGTCCACCGACACTGTGACTCCAACCTCCGTAGAGTCACAGTCAATCTTGAAAATGTCTGACGTAGTACAGACGAAACGTCGGTGGACGCCCAGGTTCTGCCCTGGTTCATCTTATTTTCGACGCGGTTTTACCCAAGATCCTTGTTTTTATCCTATGACGGGCCGCGAAAACCTACAACAATAATATATATATATATATATATATATATATATATATATATAATTATGTATATAATATAGCATATAATAATTATATATAATTATATATAATATATATATTATACACAACTATGGTTTAAATTGCATTGACTGTGTACGGTTAAAATAGCTATAAGAATTTGTACAAATGAAGGGCAATTTTCAAGTAGGAAAATGAAGCATATTTAATGTTAATTACTCCTTTTGATACAGTTAAAATCAAGAAATCCGAGTAAAGTTTATCTCAGTTCAACTTTTATATCTTAGGATAATTTTCAACAAACACAGGGATTTTTAACACACATCACTAGATTGTTAAAGCTGACGGATTCAAATTTGGATTAAAATGTGAATTTAATATGATCGCTGCGACTTAATTTTATAGCATATAAAACACAGTGATAAATTATAAAAGTAACTAACATTGTATATCTAACACTTTATTAGCGTAGTAAAAAAATGCAAAGTTTGCAAAAATTGAATAAAACAAAATGGTGGCTCAAATTTGAGTAAACTCTCTTATTAAATTGAGTTTATCATAAAAATCAAGATAAAGAAGAAAACAATATGTTGCAATAAGTTTGAGGTGAAAAGTTGGTATGATTCCATCTTCTACCTCTACGAGAGTTTAATTCGTGTGGCCGTCTGTCTGTCCATGGAGCTATTTTTAGTGCGATATTTTCGTCACATTTGGACCGATTCTGACCAAACGGGTGGGACTACAACGTTCAGATTTCACATGGACATTAAGGTTATGGTGATGTAGTACCTTTTGAAAGAAAAAGTTGAAAAAGTTAGTCAGAATCCACAGAAACAAAGGTTTTAATATGAGTTTTTTGAGGTTTATAATACCAATTAACAAGTATAACAATAGAAACTTGACAACAATCACCTACAATGCATTCAAAAAGCACTTGCAAAGGAAAAGTGCAAACAAACGCAAAAAACGCAAACAAAAAACTTACAAAAAACCGCAGCAGCTGCACTTACGAATTCGATAAGAGTTTTGTTGAATTTCTGCAATAAACACGAATCATACAGTGCACGATGTAGTGGTGCTGATGCGGGTGTAAACAAATAATTTACAAAATAATTAATTCGTATTTAGAGTCTATACCAAGTCAGTCACAGTAAATTTAAAGCAGACCAAGCCAACCCTGTAGGCGTAAAAGCCGTCTCGCGCTAGAACATTTTCGTATATACATACACTGATTTTGCTTATAGTACAAGAGTGATATGGTCACATATTTGTCAGGTTTTCTCGGATAAAATAATTTCATCAGCAGTGAAATTACTTATTATTCGATGTGAAAACGACTGTCCGGCTCTGTTGGTCTTTCCCTTTTATTTATTTATTTATTTATTTATATTTATTTAACGTCTATCCTATTCCGTTAAAAAACTGATTTCCAAAAGAGGACAGCAATTCACACATTTCTTCTCTTACAACAGACTAACGAGGCCCTGTTAGCTCTTTGGTAGATATTCTAAACTTTTTTAGTCAGTGACGCTATTGAACCTAAGATGTTATATTTTTAGTACACTGCTGGACCAAAAATCATTCAATTGCACAAAGCATCCAAAAAACAATGCGAGACCTATATTTTTAAAATATATAATGACATATTATTATTTCATTGGATGTTAGTTATTAAATACAGGCTCGGTCAAAACCAGAGCTAACATGTTTGTAGATTTGGTTTGTCGGGAAACACTCCCGTAGGATATGTAGGCCTATATGTTAATATTTAATACAATTCATAAATTAAAAAAAAAAAAAAAACGGTCGGGATGGATTTTCTGACCAAATTGCTACCAACATTAAAATATTATTCAATTTCTCACTATAGAGACACTCATGGTTTTTAATCGTTTTGTGTTTCCTATAAATAGCGATATTTTTTCCCTTATGTAAACATAAGATTTTCAAGCCCTATTTTATTTTATCGAAAACAAAAATAATAATAATAAATAATAAAATTGTTGGATGAGCGAAGCGAAGACTTCAATTTCACTGACCCCCCAAAAAATTTAGCTCGGGTGTTTTTTTTTTTTGTTTTTTTTTTTGTTTGTTTTTCTGTCTGTTTGTTCGCTCTCTACCGGGCAAACGGCATATGCGATCTTGATGAAAATTTGACAGGACCTTCGAAATCTCTGAACTTAGACTTGCTACGTTTTTGGGTACAATCGAAGAAATATTTCTCATGAATATCGTACTTTTACGATTTTTTTCGATTTTTTGTGCGATATTTTTGTGCTATTTGGGCCAATTCTGACCAAACGGGTGGGGCTACAACGTTCATATTATACATGGACATTAAGGTTATGGAGATGTAGAACCTTTTGAAAGAAAATGTTGAAAAAGTTAGCCAGAATCTATAGAAATGAAGCTTTTAATATAAGTTTTTTGATTTTTTATGCAATATTTTCGTGCCATTTGGGCCAATTCTGACCAAACGGGTGGGGCTACAACGTTCATATTATACATGGACATTAAGGTTATGGTGATGTAGTACCTTTTGAAAGAAAAAGTTGAAAAAGTTAGCCAGAATCCATAGAAATAAAGCTTTTAATATAAGTTTTTTACGGTTAATAATACCAATTGACAAGAAACAAAAGAAACTTGACAACATTCACCTACAATGGGTATAGGCAGCAAAACAAAGCACTTGCAAAAGTAAAGATATCCCAAGCAAACTTAAAACTTTAAAAAGCTCATCCATCAACGCGGCGGGACTTTAGCGTTTTCCTAGTATGTAATAAATTGCATTTACTCTGTTATACTTTAAACACTGAAAACAAAAATATTTTGTGTATACACGTTTTAATTCAGATGATATTATTCAAACATGATGACATCGTTTAAAAATTAAAATATGAGAAAACTTCAAACAAAAGTTTTTGAAGGTGGCTAAAAAATAAATATTATAAAACGCTATAAAATGACACTTGAAAATGAAATGTACAGATATCTTTGTTTTTTTCTGCTTTGTACAGTCGTGGCCGATTTCTCGTAGCAATTCTCATCATACTCATCCTCATCTATCACCACTCATCGTTTTGAATAGCCGAAGTGCATTAATATGAGACGTTAAGCAAAATCCAATCAATCATTCATCCTAGCATATTTTGCTCTTCGGACAATGGGAAACCAGGAAAACCATGTCAGGATGGAAGCTGACTCGGAATCGCGAAGTATCATTCTGAGTTAAGAAATTACGAACTAGTTTACATGTGGTGAAAATTACTGCCTTTTGAGTCTAGATGTACATGTTGGGTTGTATAGATAATACAATGCTGTTGTTCATTGCTGTCATTCAATGTTTCCTTTGTATTATGCATGGAACAGTGTTTACCTTTTTCTGTTTTCACATTTCTTGATCTCAATTGCAAGTTTCTTAATATTGTAATTGTTTTCATCCATGTATGTTAAGTCTCAACTTTATGACACAATGGGACAATAACATTAATGACGGTAGTTTGTTTCTTCTTGTCAATTATTCATATATCCGGTCTCTTGTGATGTAAAGTCTGTTATAATATACATATTATTATTTACAACTAGGAAACGCTCAGTTGGACGCGTTGATAAGCGAGCACGTGCTATAGCTAGACCCACATTGCACATTTTTTTAATTTTTTTAAATTTGCGACGTTCGCTGTCCACAGGGCCACGTTTCCAATATTATTTATTATTGCCAAGGTATTTGGGTAAACCCGTGTGTAAACCTTTATACTTTGTGGATAAAATCCACAGCCATCTAGAGGATCTTGACTCCTTGGGAAAACTATTTAAACTCTTTGGTGACAAATAATGCACTGCTTCCTCGAAAGTATTTTGATTACTTCTAGGTGGCAGTGCATTAGAAACTTCGCGCGTCTGTTCGTTGCCATGGCAACGTTACTTTTGTTATAATGTAATTTCCATCTACACTACTTATCGGATCAAAATAAAATTAACATATTCGTGACCGGACGGACATTTAAATGATTTGGCCACCTCAGATTTTGTCGCCGTTTAGTTTGGAAAAAAAACTTTTGATTAACTTTAATGTAACTTTTTAACTTTTTGAACGATTTTGCCTCAAAACTAATGGCATTCAATCGAGAACAAAGCTTGCGGATGGTCAAAATTTCAAATCGATCCGAGCCTTCGTTCGAACGTTATGGTGAGACATACAAACAAACAAACAAAAAAAAAGCTAGTGATTATTTTTTCCGGCAGAGTCAAATGGAAACGCTCGCTTCGCTCGCTTAATTAATAAAAAACACAACATAGTTAGCTTAAATTGTTGAAGAGAATCAGAGAGAGCATAGCCCATAGCAATTAATTGTTATGCCTGATTCCATTACAACTATAACTCAAATGATGAAATGCATATTCAAACTCAAACTATAATAAATCGCTTTTACTCAGATATACTTAAAACACTGATTACCATAACAATTCTGGCATTATTGATTGAAAATTGTTTCTATATACAAGAATCTTTAGAAGAACATATAGGCGTGAAATGTTTTGAAGAGGGGTGTAATGAGTTAATAACCACTTCATATTACAATCATTATTGGGGATATACTAAAAGCTGTAGCAGATAAGATTGCATTGCGACTTCGTTGACAATGTTCACACAAAATAAATAATCATGACACTATGATATTTCGTAATAGTGAACTACGGTGTATTGTTACACATTATCGAAATAAAATGCCAAAGAGCGTAGTTTATCACTTTGATTTCACCCTATTTCCCAGCTGGATTTTGATCCGAGGCACACGTTATTGTGATGCTAATACTTATTTCAAGACGAATGTTCTATGCGATCAAGTTTATTATTCATAAGCATCATGCAGAACGGTGCAAGTTTTCGTTTTGAATGTTTGCATACACTGTGCAAGCAAGTCTTCAGATCTGGCCTCTGGTGTCGCTCTATTATTTGTTGACAGCTATTGGGGATGGGATTTCGTTATCCCGACAATTAGTTTGCAATTGCATATGCATCCCACCCCTCCCTTCGCCCCTTGAATCACTCCATGTATACCGTAGGTAATTACATATTGACTGGACAGGCCAGTATAGGTAATTACATACGGACTGGACGGACCTGACCGTTAATAGTATTATCTAGTATGCCATCATAACGTGTTAATATAGGGTGTAAATGAGAGCTACTACAGACCAGTGGAGGATCTCGATTTAACATGGGCTATTTGGAGAATCTTCCACACACACAATAAAATATCTCGGCGGGTCATTTAATAGTAATATTTCCTATGTTACCATATTATCATAGTGCCTATTTCACAATATTTGAGACTCTAAGCCCCCTCATTCACCACTATTTATTTTTTTTTATTTTAAAGACATTAACTAAATACAAATAACTGGACACACCGTCATATCAAAGGACCTATCCTTCACCCCACCCCACCCAACCCCAGCCAGCATCACTTATAATTAAAATATACTGCCTTGAAAAAAATAAGTATCAAGAGATAATCGATGAGCCACAAATACCAACTGCAGGACTAAACTTCTGCCTACACCCCTCCACTACCTCCCACACAACACAACCACCCCTATTTGAGTTTTGCATTTTATAAATAAAATGATATACTTCTGTATGAAGCTATAGCAGTATATATAGCTATGGCCTAGCCCACGTCACATTTACACTAAAAATCACCCAATTTCAAATTTGAATAAGCATTATTATTTAAATAAAATGTTGTATAGAATATTTTGTACGATTGATTTCACATGGTCCTTAAATATCCATACAATGCCTTCTTTGTAATAAATAAATTGCACATTTTCTTATAATCAAGCAATGGTGCAATCAAATGGCAATATGTATTAAAACATAGCTACAATCATTGATTTTCTCGTGGACGTCCCATCAGCATCTAATTATAACGTGATTATAACATGATCAATTCGATCGTTTTCACTCAATCTTGCAAGTTTGCAGTTTTACCGCGAGCGCGCGGCACCTGTGTTTTGTTTCGTCAAAGTTGCAAGTTGCATTGATATTTTGTAATTGAACACAGTAACATTTTCTACCTAGTATCACACATTTGTTAATTCCTATTTGTTATTTGTATTAATTTATTTTTTATTAATCATTTCGCGCACATAAATAATTAAATGATAGTTTCAATTTCACTGAACCAAATTAAGTAATATTAAACGCACAGAAAATACAAACAATAAATTGAATTAAAATTAACCTATGTTATTGCGCGTAGCAATGAATGTAAAATACATCAAACAACAATTGATATTTATTTTTATTTACTACAATTCAGAAATTAAAAAAGTCCGCCCCAACCGGGAATCGAACCACGGATCTCCCACATTCCAGGTGGACGTCTTAACCACTAGACCATCAGGACGGGTACATTTTCATCTCTGAATTGTAGTTGCATTATACATCTGAATGGATGGAACAGTACTGCAACGAATATCTGCTGCCTTTGAACTGACCACCAAACATTAATTATAATGTCATTACCTTTACGCAGGTATGAGCGAGGGTTTATTTCTCGATTTGGTTAATCGGGAAACACTCCCGTGGGTGTAATTGTTTTTATTTACTACAATTCAGAAATTAAAAAAGTCCGCGGTACCGTCCACCTGGAATGTGGGAGATCCGTGGTTCGATTCCCGGTTGGGGCGGACTTTTTTAATTTCTGAATTGTAGTAAATAAAAACAATTACACCCACGGGAGTGTTTCCCGATCAACCAAATCGAGAAATAAACCCTCGCTCATACCTGCGTAAAGGTAATGACATTATAATTAATGTTTGGTGGTCAGTTCAAAGGCAGCAGATATTCGTTGCAGTACTGTTCCATCCATTCTGATGTATAATCCAACTACAAATCAGAGATTCAAATGTACCCGTCCTGAAGGTCTAGTGGTTAAGACGTCCACCTGGAATGTGGGAGATCCGTGGTTCGATTCCCGGTTGGGGCGGACTTTTTTAATTTCTGAATTGTAGTAAATAAAAACAATTACACCCACGGGAGTGTTTCCCGATTAACCAAATCGAGAAATTGATATTTAGGAAAGAATAGTATACATAGGCACAACCAATAAACAAAATATCAAGAGCTTGTCGTTGATTCACATGTATAACCAAAGGATATAACCCCCGCCTACAGCCTCTTCATCCCTACCACACAATCACCCCTATAGTATGAATATTTAAGAGTTAAAAATTAGTGTTTCATATGTCAATGCATAAAATGTAACATTCAATACCATATAGTAGATTATGCACAACTGTGTTATGATGCTTATCTAATGCTAATGACATTAGGAAACCAAAAGGAACTATTCTGACATACTATTGCAAATAATTTAAAAAACACTAGTTCAATTCTTGGCAAATTAAATTTCCATATACCTCCCAAACATACACGCCTTCATAAAATTTTTATTTTTTAATTTAGTTTTAGTTTATTAGATAAGACGAAGGCTTTCAGTTAAACCATCAAATTTTTTTGTGCGGTCCACATGTGAAATGGCCGCCGAGAAATCGCTGGTATGTTTCCAGACTGTTCTAAATATTATGTTTTTTGAAAAAATTGAGTTTGGCATTCCAGCTAGTTCTATGTACATTTATCTAACATTTAAGCAAAAAAAATATTAAAAAATCTTATTTAATTGGTCATACTGACGTTTCCAATTCGTTCCAACTACACAAAAGAGCCATTCCTCCGACCCATAATGTTCCATATCAAATTATACCACAAAACGTCAAAATAAATAATTAGAGATAGTGCTATGTACACGAACTAATAAAATGTTAGCTTCGTCACTCGCCGTCCAATACGCGATGCGATGGTATCACCTAATGCAACACTACCCGCGGAAGTATTTCCAGCCCTCGTGCGTTGATCATAAGTGTAGAAAGTTGCCTTTACCTAGTCACAATATTTAAATAGTGATAATCTAACCATGGACTTACATCCTAACAAAACAACCGTTTGTAACATTTTTCAGATCCTCAGTTACCCGAGTTTGCATAAGTATGTTTTGCTTTAACTTTATTACCTTGGGTAAAGGTTAAAGTATCAGAAATTCACATTTACTTGTATTATTTGTATAAGTAATTAGTGATTTACAGCAAGTAATTAGAACTAATATTATTCTGCCAAATTTTGACATTGTTTTGGATTCCGGCAATGATTTACAATCTAATTAATCTAAGTTCATACCGTTTTTCTGTCTAAAAATGAAATATAACTTTATCAAAGCTTGGTTCATTTTGTCTGTTTTCATCATCAATGTTATTGCCGTACAGTGCAAAGGCGTTATTGGATGATATGGCTTGACTTAATTTTTTTTACATTCAATCAACAATGTTTATAAAAATGTTTATTTTTAAGTTTTTTTCTTAAATATGTAAAATGAATGTTAGTGCCACAGATTAAATTTTCAGTTAATTTTGTACGAGATTTAACTCCAAGCTATTGTTTTGTATACGGGGCGCGTAATATTAAAAATGTGGTTATAGAACACCAGCGCCTTCACAGAATAGTCCCAACCGCTGTCCATTGTTCCATATATCCAATGCGAAAAACTTTTTTAAAATTCTTGTATTAAAACTGCATAATTTTTTCTACTTTTTAAATTGGGTTATCATAACTGCATGTCGAAAGGTGTCTTCTTTGAAATTTTTAGCCTCTAATCTCAGATAGGGGCATAAGAAAAAAATACAGAACCAGAGATACCTTTATCTCCGAATGACACGGAACGGACATAGAACAGTCTGAAAATATGCCAGCAAAGTGTCAAAAGGTCATTCAAAGTTTTGTTAATTCAACTCTGTTGTTGTTGTTTTGCTTCTTCTAGCGGTGGTGAGAACCCTTCCGCTGGTTGATTTACTGCTGAACGGACTTTATATTTTTCTTCCCGTTTTGGCGACGAATTTGGAAATTTCTTTGACTGCGTTGAAAGTTAAATTGAAAAGGATTTCGGTTTCTGTAAGAGGCTGTTGGATGTTGTTATGAAAGGCTGTATTAAGCGAGTCGCGTCATCTGTCGTAGTGAGGACACACTAGTAGGAGATGCAATTCTAGGGCCGTCTCTCGTCAGAAGGAGACAGTGCTGCGATCCCTCGGCCGCGGTGTAACGAGGCGACAGTGTATTGATCGCCCGCCCGTCTGTATAGAGTAGCTGGAAGTAAAGCTGACACCGCCTAGAGATCGCAGCACTGTTGACTACTGGAGGAAGACGGATTAGGCCTTGATGGGTGACTCGACTGCCTTACCGACTGCTGCAGCGGCCACCGTCCATACCACCCAACACGTTTGTAGGCGACCCGCTCTCACGGCACCGTGTGGCAGGATGGTAGCGGGTTGGACTCTTGTTCCAAGGTTCCCCGGTTCAAATCTCCGTGGAGGTAATTTTTTTTTACAATCTATTCTTTATGTAAAACTCCCATTTCGGGTGAAAGTCCTTTATATTTTAAATAGAAACGTTAAAGGTATTGAAGGTTATTTTTGTTTATTTTTAATTATAATTAATAAAACTCCTTTCCATGTAAAAGTACTTTATATTTTAAATAGAAACGTTTAAGTTTTTGTAGGTTTTTTTTTTGTTCAAGGGTGATAACAATTAATTAAACGTCTTCTCGGGTCTTTATATTTTTAATAGAAACGTTAAAGGTTTTGAAGTTTTTTTTTGTTGTTGGATGAATAATCAAACTTCTTTTCAAATGAAAGTCCTTTATATTTCAAATAGAAACGTTAAATGTTTTGTAGGTTTTTGTGTATTTTTTCACGTCCGCTATATTGCATAATATTTTTATTACTTTTATTATTATTATAATTATTATTTATTTATTATATATATTTTTTTAATTATAGTTACTAATTATTAATTCCTTATTGAGTGCACAGCAAACATGGGTTACTTGGTTAGACTACGTCCCCAACTACGTGACGCGCCAACTACTTTTATCGACCTTATAGGTCACCCATCAAGGCCTAACGAACGACTAACTACTGGAGATGAGGAGACTCGCTGCGTGATGCAAAGGAAGCTTGCAAAGGAATGCAAAGCACCACCGCCACCACCACCACCACCACCAACAACAACAACAACAACAACAACAACAACAACAACAACAACAACAACAACATAAAAGTTTAATAAAAAATAACCATCTGCGGACAGTGGCACTTATGGGCGTCCGCAGAGGTGTGCAAGGGGGTGCAGTTCGCGGTGCAGTTGCATCTTCCTGTAAAAAAGAAATGTAATATTAATTTTTTCATACATTTTGCATCTTTTTCAAATGTCATTAATTCTGCTGCCTTTTATATATCGGCAAAAAAAACAACGTGGACCCCTCTCCAAAGTCGTTGAAACGTGTTTGTGACACATAAAACACCCTAAAAATCCCTGAGGGGTAAAAGTGAGGTAACAGTGGGGAGGGTAGTGCCCCCCACACCCCTGCCTGTCCAGCTTCAAGTACTTTGTAAGACAAAGTGCACCCCCTGGAAATAATCTTGCGGACGCCCATGATGGTACTCAATATAATATTATAATGAGGACCACATTCGTAGACTGGTACATAGTTTCCTGACGTTGCCGAACAGAGAGTAGAGCCAGCCAGAGTCTGTAGAGTGGATCCAACAACTCGGGTCGAGTTCCAGCGCTGTAGGACGCCACGCAGGACATTCAAAGTATATAACGGTTCTAATGTCCGTTTTACCATTTGCCTGGCACCATGAACAGTTCTAGAGAGAAAGCCTACACGTTTTGCAGCTTTGTTCCAAATAACCACATATTATCTCCCTCCGTAATTAAACTGGATGTACAACTTAGAAATAAAAAAAAATCAAGGACCCGGCACCTCCACCAACAATGCTATTCTTATGGAGTTTAAACTTTGTTCGCTCTACCCGGCACCTCCACCAAACACAAATCATATTTATTATTTTATTTTATATTTATTATATTTTGAATAATTAGTTTAAGACAGAATACGGTAAATTTGACTCAATTTCCCAGCGGAATGTTTGGGAACCTTTAGCGTGCAAGATTCGGCACACCTTGGTCACCGCCTGACATTCTAAAAATGATTCGATAAAAATGTTTTTTCAAGAACGAAACCACTGACGCTAAATTTCATCCTACATATTTTCAGGCTATATTTTCAATTGATTATTTCTTGTAGGTCTAGATTGCAACGGATTTTGATCAAAATGTTGACTGCACGCCAAAGACTTGTACAGGATGTCTATTTAAAATTTCAGCTCAATCTGTTTAGCCGTTCGGCAGTTCTGGAGCAAACTCACTCACTCGCTCATTTACTCACAAAAAGACTGATCAAATGCCGTTTAACTTACGATGTAAGACTCATTCGTTTTGCTCCCTCGTCTAATAAATATGGAGTTGAACGATTGAAATACAATTATTACTCCAATTGGTTTCGAGCCAAATTACATAGCCAAAAAATTGTTTATCTCTAATTAAGTTCATCGTGATGATTTACACAAATTTTATAAGTATTTAAAAAGATTTAACCTTCATGGCAGCGAGGTTAATGTAGACAAAGATATATATTAGACAGATTACGGTATTTCAAACTTAAGAAGATGGAAGGGGAGTATGAATAATGAGCAACATCATACAACAATCGATATTTGAAAAGAATAGTATACATAGGCACAACCAATAAACAAAATATCAAGAGCTTGTCGTTGATTCACATGTATAACCAAAGGATATAACCCCCGCCTACAGCCTCTTCATCCCTACCACACAATCACCCCTATATTATGAATATTTAAGAGTTAAAAATTAGTGTTTCATATGTCAATGCATAAAATGTAACATTCGGTACCATATAGTGGATTATGCACAACTGTGTAATGATGCTTATCTAATGCTAATGACCTTAGGAAACCAAAAGGAACTATTCTGACATACTATTGCAAATAATTTAAAAAACACTAGTTCAATTATTGGCAAATTAAATTTCCATATAGGCTACCTCCCAAACATACACGCCTTCATAAAATATTTATTTTTTAAATTTAGTTTTAGTTTATTAGATAAGACGAAGGCTTTCAGTTAAGCCATCAAATTTTTTTGTGCGGTCCACATGTGAAATGGCCGCCGAGAAATCGCTGGTATGTTTCCAGACTGTTCTAAATATGTTTTTTGAAAAAAATCGAGTTTGGCATTCCAGCTTGTTCTATGTACTTTTATCTAACATTTTAGCAAAAAAAATATTAAAAAATCTTATTTAATTGGTCATACTGACGTTTCCAATTCGTTCCAACTACAAAAAGAGCCATTCCTCCGACCCATAATGTTCCATATCAAATTATACCACAAAACGTCAAAATAAATAATAAGAGATAGTGCTATCTACATGAACCAATAAAATGTTAGCTTCGTCACTCGCTGTTCAATACGCGATGCGATGGTATCACCTAATGCAACACTACCCGCGGAAGTATTTCCAGCCCTCGTGCGTTGATCATAAGTGTAGAAAGTTGCCTCTACCCAGTCACAATATTTAAATAGTGATAATCTAACCATGGACTTACATCCTAACAAAACAACCGTTTGTAAAATTTTTCAGATCCTCAGTTACCCGAGTTTGCATAAGTATGTTTGGCTTTTACTTGTATTACCGTGGGTAAAGGTTAAAGTATAAGAAATTCACATTTACTTGTATTAATTGTATAAGTAATTAGTGATTTACAGCAAGCAATTAAAACTAATATTATTTTGCCAAATTTTGACATTGTTTTCGATTCCGGCAATGATTTACAATCTTATCAAACTAAGTTCATTCCGTTTTTCTGCCTAAAAAAGAAATATAACTTTATCAAAGCTTGGTTCATTCTGTGTGTTTTCATCATCAATGTATTTGCCATACACTTAGTTGCAGAGGTGTTATTGGATGATATAATGGCTAGACTTTTTTTTTTTACATTCAATCAACAATGATTATAATTTTTTATTTGTATTTATTTTTTTAATATGTAAAATGAATGATAGTGCCACAGATGACATTTTCAGTTAATTTTGTACGAGATTTAACTCCAAGCTATTGTTTTGTATACGGGCGCAATAATAAAAAAAATGTGGTTATAGAACACCAGCGCCTTCACAGAATAGTCCCAACCGCAACCGCTGTCCATTGTTCCATATCCAATGCGAAAAACTTATATCAATTCTTGTATTAAAACTGCATCATTTTTTCTACTTTCTAAAGTGGGTTATCATAACTGCATGTCGAAAGGTGTCTTCTTTGAAATTTTTAGCCTCTAATCTCAGATAGGGGCATAAGAAAAAAAATACAGAACCAGAGATACCTTTATCTCCGAATGACACGGAACGGACATAGAACAGTCTGAAAATATGCCAGCGAGGTGTCAAAAGGTCATTCAAAGTTTTGTTAATTCAACTCTGTTGTTGTTGTTTTGTTTCTTGTAGCGGTGGTGAGAACACTTCCGTTGGTTGATTTACTGCTGAACGGACATTATATTTTTCTTCCCGTTTTGGGATGAATTTGGAAATTTCTTTGACGGAGTTGAGAGTTAAATTGGAAAGGATATCCGTTCTGTAAGAGGTTGTTGGATACGTTAGGGCTGGTAAGGCTGAATAGAACGAGTCGCGCCATCTATCGTAGTGAGGACACACTAGTAGGAGATGCAATTCTACAGCCGTCTCTCGTCAGAAGGTAGTGGCCTAGATGGATTACACTTGGGGTCGATAAAGGGAAGTTGGCGCGTCACGTCGTAATTGTTTGCTGTGCAATGCAATGAGGAATTCATTTTATTATGATTTAATAATGAATATTAGGTAAATATACAACATAGCGGACGGTAAAAAATACTAAAAAATCTTTAACGTTTCTATATAAAATAGAAAGGACTTTATACAGAGTTTTATTAATTGTTATCATCCATAAACAAAAGAAACCTAGAAAACCTTTAACATTTTCTATTTAAAATATAAAGGACTTTCACCCGAAAAGGAGTTTCATTAATTGTTATTGTTATTATTCTGTTGTTTTAATAGAAAAACATAAGAATAGAATGTAAAAAAAAATGCATCGACTGAGATTTGAACCATTGAACCCTCGTTTCTAAGTCTGACCCGCTACCATTCTGCTAACACCGCATTACAATCATGAGCCGCCTTGGGTGGTAGCGACGGTGGCCGCTGCAGCAGTCGGTAAGGAAGTACACCGTCCACTGTCATCCATCTAGAGTAGTAGACAGTGCTGCTATCCCTCGGCCGTGGTGCAACGAAGCGACAGTGTATTGATCGCCCGCCCGTCTGTATAGGGTAGCTGGAAGTAAAGTCGACACCCCCTAGAGATCGCAGCACTGTTGACTAACTACCGGAGATGAGGAGACTTGCTGTGTGATGTAGTGGATGGGTTCTCACCACCGCTACAAGAAACAAGACGACGAGGACGACGATGACGACAACGACAACGACGACGACAAAGAAAACGACAACTACCACAACTAGTTTAGTTAGCTAGTTACTCCCATATTGGGTAAAGTATTTGAGTGAGTTTTAAAAATACAGCATTGAACTAAGAATATACTTTGAAGTAGAATAATTGACTCGCATAAAGGAGACTCGCTGCGTGATGCAGCGGAAGGATTCTCACCACCGCTAGAAGAAACAAGACGACGACGACGACGATACTACTACTACTACTACTACTACTACTACTACTACTACTACTACTACTACTACTACTACTACTACTACTACTACTACTACTACTACTACTACTACTACTACTACTACTACTACTACTACTACTACTACTACTACTACTACTACTACTGTCAAGTATCTAAGCCTCCCCACTGTATTTCAATAATATATCAACCATATTTATATCATCATATGCAAATTTAAATAATTAATTTTATTAATATCTTTAATATTCATGAAATCAAAAATATTGTGGTCAATAATGTTTCATTATTGAACAAACAATCAATTCAATGTATCAATTCTAGGAATATAAGCCCGTAATTAGCATGAAACTGGATAATTGCTAATTATGCCAATTAAGCCATATAATGTCTGATTTTCGATCTGTAAAGTAGATCAATATGTAAACACAGGGTAATGAAGATGATTACAGCTTAGTTGGAGTGATTTCATCGAATAATAAGGGAGTAATTAGAGTTTCAAACCAAAGTTTAGGCATATGGAATAGCATTGCCCAAAAATATCATTGGAATTAGTCCGCTTCACTGATAAGCTAGGCAGACTCATGACGCCAAGGCCTACGTGACCAAGTAGAAGAATTCGGAGTATCTCCAGAGGCAATGAAGGTTCTAGTAGCTAGGTAAAGTGGATTCCAATACAAGGAAACACTACAGTTCGAGGTAGGGATGAACCATGTTAAAACTGCAATAGTTAGGGGTTTTCATGAGATGAGATCGACTTAAGTCCATAGGAATAATGGAAGCAAGGTGAGGGTATCACGCGACACTTGGAGTGGGGATGACTGATATATAATAACCCTGGCCAGGAACGACATGTAGAAGTCAGGTCGGTGTGGTGGTGTGGGGGTGTCACCGTGTGTTGTCGGCGCGAGCCGCGAGGAGTGCTTATCAACAGATGTAACTTGATCGGAGGCGCGAGCCTGCCACTCTTAGTATGGAGTCGGTTTAATGTTTTTATAGGCTTCCTTAGCCTCGAAGGAAGTATAGTTTGTGTGTGATTTTGTTATAATGTGAAATTCATTAATATCATTTTATATCTGATTGTAATTCGAGTGTTCTTTCTACTGCGCATAACGTAGCCGAAACTTTATTGTAACAAACTAAATGTCATCGATTTGTTAATTGTTCTACAACTCCGAGTGTTCTTTCTACTGCGCATAACGTAGCCGAATTTTATTGCGACCAGCTAAATGTCCCCGTTTTACTAATTGTTCTACAATTTATCAATCATCAATTGCGCACTAAACAACGTTACCGAACTGTGCCGTGGCTAGCCTAATGTCACCAGCGCAATTGATATAAAACTGCAACATAAAATCACGCTACGTATAAATTACCGTCCGAGCATCTTCCAAAAAAGAGCTGCGTGCCTAAGACTGTTGCGAGCGATTACTGCGCGTCTGCCGTGCGCACCCACGTGATCTCCCTACGAACCGTACCAGCTGTAAGCTATCTAGCGAGCACGGAAACTGACAGACACTCCCCCCTAAAGAAACCGAACCAAGGAGAGTCGATCACGCGGTCTTCTGACAAGGCAGTAAACGATGAGTACCATTATTTATTCATTTAACTTCATTAAAGTTTTCAACTTTCATTTAAATATTTTTGTTTCAATATTTTGGAGGGAAAACTGAAATGTAATAGGCAGGTGGATTAGCCTACTGGGTAATTAGGATATTATTATAATAGAATCGGATCCACAGGCAGGTAGACATTGTTGTTTAATTTATTGTATTGTTTTTTGTTTATTTTTCAAATTATAATCTGAATGGAAACTCATTTACAACTCTTGTAATTGTAGAATTGATCCATATTATCCTGACTCTTAAATATTAAGTTTGTTTTTCAGGTTCTCTTTTTAAATTAATTAATTAATTATAATTTATAATTAATTAATATAATTTTATTAATTAAAGATTTTTGTGGTCTACCGACATTTGAGCTAGCATTATTTTTCAATGTATATTTTCGATTTACCACTTCCGGGCATTGAACAGGTTTCAAGGTGGTAAATTCGACACTACTACTACTACTACTACTACTACTACTACTACTACTACTACTGCTACTACTACTTCGGAAATAAATTACTACTGAAATACTACTACTACTACTACTACTACTACTACTACTACTACTACTACTACTACTACTACTACTACTACTACTACTACTACTGAAATAACAACAAATCGGAAATCGACAGCCATTTCCGTCATCAGGTCATAAACAACATCAAAAATTTTATTAATTTCAAAAATATTTTCGATATTATTATTCGATTGCGCTCAAATTTTACACGAATATATAAATTTATATAAAAAAAATATTTTGTGAAAAAATCATTGCAATAGGATAAAGCATGTTGGTGTTATAAGCCAAAGAATTGTTTTAAAAAAGAAAAAAAACATAAAATTTCGATTTTCATGAGAAATAATATTTTGATTGCGATCAAATTTCACACGAATATCTTAATTCATAAAATTAAGGTTCTGTGAAAAAATCATTAAAGTAGAATTAAGCATGTAGGTGATAAGTCGAATTTTTTTTAAATCGAAAAAAATCTTAAAATTGCGATTTTCATAAGAAACAATTTTCCGATTGCGCTCAAAAACGTGGGGACCTTTTGCTTACAAAAAAGGTCGACGCATTTTGACTTTGGAATATGATAAAACAAGGCTACCTGAACACTATGTCATGAGGTGATAAGCTGGCAAAGGGGCCAAACACGCCGCCATCTTGGATTTTGTCAAATTCAAACAAATCGCTATAAAAACCAAACCGCTTGACCGATTTTAAAAAATTAAGTGTTTTAGATTTGAAATTTTATTTCAAATGTATGTGTGTAGCCAATTTGTAAATATTCTAAATAAATTACGCAATTCAAATACATTTTCTGAGTCAATGTTTTTTGTTCTGGAATGTTTGGCTTATAACTTTTAAGAGAGCGACTAAATTGAAAAAGTATTTCATATGAACCTTTTAGATAACTTTAATTCAAACATAACGCAATTAAAATTTAGGTCTTTATCTCAATTGTTTCCCGAGATATGAATTTTTGAAGAGTCGTGCCACCCTCGCTTGCCGCGCCCATCAAGCCAGGCAGCGTTTGGTGCGCATGCGAATTATGTTGTCTTTCGTTCTCGTTCTTCATCGACGCATTTTGACTTCGGAATATGACATAACAAGGCTACTTTAATACTATGTCATGAGGTGATAAGCTGGCAATTGGGCCAAATACGCCGCCATCTTGGATTTTATCAAATTCAAAAAAATGGCTATAAAACCAAACCGCTAAACCGATTTTGAAAATGTTTAGTGTTCCAGATTCGAAATTAAATTTCAAATGTTTATGTGTAGTTAATTTGCAAATTTTGTAATTGTATTATGCAATTAAAATATTTTTTATGAGTCAATGTTTTTGTTCTGCAATGTTTGGCTTATAACTTTTGAGAGAGCGCCCTAATTGAAAAAGTACTTAATGTAAACCTTTTAGATAACTTTAATTTAAACATAACGCAATCAAATTTAAGTCTGTATCCCAATTACTTCCCGAGATATGATTTTTTGAAGAGTCGTGCCACCCTCGCTCGCCGCGCTTGTGAAGCCAGGCAACGTTCGGTGCGCGTGCGATTTATGTTGTCTTTCGTTCTAAGATTATCTATTGATAGTTTATTTCAATGGTATTATTTGCAGTGGATCAATGTTATTCATATAATTCCAAAATGACCTCAAAAGGGTTGAAGATTGACTGCTCACATATTCTTATTATTATGTATATTACTGAAACGAATTGAGTTTGAACTCATTCAGGAATAAACCTTCATTTACCTACCGAATTCTGATGCAATGCTGGATGCAGCGAAAGATTTTTTTTAAGCAAGTAGACGAACGGAATAAGATTATCTTCTGATCGAGGAAGGCAATCTTTTCGTTACAATTTTCCGTTATTGCAAATTGATGCTTAAAGACTAATTAACATTAACTGCACACATTTTCTCATGCTTTAAATAAATTAAAACTCTTGCGTCAATTTTCCTCCATTCATTCAATCCTAGATTGTTTGAAGACAATATTAAATGTTTTACATTTCTATTTGTCTTCAGTTTGATTATCTCATAGATAAAAGATAATGAAATTATACTGATGAATGCGTATTTTACTGGCATGTACTAAAATGTTCAAGTCCAAAATTAAAATGAACTAGTTTGTAGTGCAATTGCATATTGTAATACAACAAAACTAATTATAAACAAATTTTATACTCTAATTCACAGTAGATCACCGCTACGCTTTAGTGATCTTTCAAAGTAGGAATCAAATACTAAATCTATCCTTTTGGTATTTGACGCCCTTGAAGCTTTGAGTGTAAATGTATAAATCGATCTGATTGTCTCCCAATGTCGTTTGCTCTGTGACCCGAATTGTTCTAACAATCGCCATGACTTTGAAAAGATGTGCTGTATGACTATATTTGGGAGGAAGTTGCATTTTATAATGCTTGCTGCTAATGCTTCTGTAGTCAACCCTTTTTCAATTGCAGACACCTGATCGCTCTTCCTAGATTTTCTTATCAAGCCATCAGAAGAAATCGGACATACTTCATAAGTCAGAATGTCTTTAAGATCGAGTCCTCTCATGAGAGCAATATCAATGCATCGTTGTACTTGTGCATAGTTATTTTTAAGACACAAGCTTTGAGAGTTGAGCTTTAGATTGAGTGTTATACACTTGATCACATGTTAACAAGTTTGTACGGTGTTTTGTATCATAAATCCGCTTACTTTTGTTTATGAATAGTTCCTGTTATTCAAGATAGGCTCCATCACCAATTTTCTTCACATTAAGTACTTGATTTCGAATGTCGTTCGACATTACATCTTGGGTTATTATGCTATGCAAACGATTATCAGTGAGTTCAAACGGGTTCTCATGAGAGCGTATGAAGTGGATCATAGTTTGAATCTTCTCCTCGTAAGCTGAAGTTCTAGACGAGCCGTATTCCGACTATGAAAATCATTGGTGTTGAAATTGTCGGTTTTACTTTTGTCTCTATGCAAGTTTAATACAGCTAACATTTCATGATATATAAGATCACACTCTGCAACAAATATTTTTCTTTAAGTACATCCAATGACACCATGCTTCTTTTTTTGGGGCGATTAATGGTCTGTTCTAGACACATATCTCCGCCAACCGCTTTGAATAATCCTTTTGTTTGCTTTATAACAAATTCTTTATCCATGAACCTTTCATACACTTATGGAGCGGTGTCAGGTAGTCTCCTCATATCCTCTTAGCATACAGAGCACCAGCGAAAATAAGTTGTTCTGTCGCATACGGCAAAAAAAGGTACGAGTTTTTGAATTGCGAACAAGTGCAATTCGCAGTTTTCTTCTCTGTCTGCACGTAATTAATCCATTAGAAGAGATACCATATCCAAAAACAAAACTCAGTATTTGAACTTTTCATTTGTTTCAGAATTAGTTGTACAAAAATTACGAAAATCCTCCATTAAGTGATGAGCTACCTGTAAGAATGTGCTTGCTTTAATTGTCACAGTTTTCAACGCAATGTCGAAGATCAATGACAATCTATAGAATTTTGGAATACTGATCTGGATTGTTTGTTTCAAAAAAATTTGTTAGAAGAAATCAATTCATTGTTTCACCTAAGTGCATCATACGGTGCAAAGATCGAGCATAATGTTTTCCGTTAATTACAGAATCTACAACGCTTACTCCGAAGATAGAACATTCTATCCAAATTGACTCTGAACCACTTCCTTTCAGAAACTTGCCTATACAGCCAAGCACTACTTTAACCAAATGAAAAATTAATGATCCCAAGCAAAGAACAAGGTTTTTGAATTCTTGAAGTCAATGTAAAACAATCTGTTTTGCTATGTGATAAACACCATCATCCATAGTCACTGGCAAATATGACTGGTCTAACTTGTCGAGGATACTTTGAAAAATTTTCAAGGCTGTATAAAAATTACTGTATTCGGTAACTGGGTGCAAAGAACAAAGCAAAGAACACCATTGAAATAAACTATCAAAAGATAATCCGAGAACGAAAGACAACAAAAATCGCACGGGCACCGAACGCTGCCTGGCTTGACAAGCGCGGCAAGCGAGGGTGGAACGACTCTTCAAAAATTCACATCTCGGGAACTAATTGGGATAAAGACCTTAATTTGATTGTGCGATGTTAGAAGTAAAGTTATCTAAAAGGTTTACTTGAAGTACCTTTTCAATTAAGGCGCTCTCTTAAAAGTCATAAGCCAAACATTCCAGAACAAAACATTGACTCAGAAAATGTATTTTATTTGCATAATACAATTACAAAATTTACAATTTGGCAACACAAATACATTTAAAATAAAATTTTGAATCTGGAACATCAAACTTTTTCAAAATCAGTTAAGCAAGTTGGATTTAATTGTAATTTGTTCGAATTTGATAAAATCCAAGATGGCAGCGTGTTTGGCCCCTTTGCCAGCTTATCACCTCATGACATAGTGTTCAGGTAGCCTTGTTTTATCATATTCCGAAGTCAAAATGCGTCGACCTTTTTTGTAAGCAAAAGGTCCCTGGCTGAAGGACTACGGTAGAGAGCGAACAGACAGAAAAACAAAACAAAAAATAAAAAAAAAATCAAACAAACAAACACCCGAGCTAAATTTTTTGGGGGGTCGGTGAAATTGAAATCTTCGCCTCGCTCATCCAAAAATCCAATCCAGAAAGTACAAAATCTTTCCCGACCAGGGGATTGAACCCACGTGTCCCATATGTCGGCTATAAGGGCGCTTTAGCCAACTAGACTTGGGAAACGCCAAAGTCGTTGTTAGACGAGTGAGCGAGTCATGTGTTGAGTACCCGGGAACATGAGCATTTAAGTTTGATAATTATTATATATTTGTTTAAATAATAGTTTTTTTAAGTTTAGTTGGTATACGGGCGCGTCAACTGTAAGGCCGTAATGCGCCTCTCTAGCCAATGATAGGCTAGGGAGGCCTAAGGGAGGGGGAAGAAAAGTAATGTTCCCGGGTACTCAACACATGGCTCACTCACACGTTTAATAACGACATTGGCGTTTCCCGAGTACCTATTTAGCATAGTCACAGATTTTTTAGCCTCAAGATAGCAAAAAAGTGGTAGCCTGGAGTTGGATTTCCGTATTTTGTATTTACTGGGAAAACGCTTATGTCCCGCCTCGTTGATGGATGAGCTTTTCAAAGTTTTTAGTTTGCGTGGGATATCTTTACTTTTGCAAGTGCTTTGTTCTGCTGCCTTCGCATTGTAGGTGATTGTTGTCAAGTTTCTATTGTTTCTTGTCAATTGGTATTATTTACCGTAAAAAACTTATATTAAAAGCTTTATTTCTATGGATTCTGGCTAGCTTTTTCAACTTTTTCTTTCAAAAGATACTACATTATTCCTGTCTTGTCGTGAATTATATTGTGCTTATTTAATGTGTTTCCACAGTCAAGCCTTTTCCAGGCTTGGAGGATTCAATTAAAATATGGTGAATAAATGGTACCGACAGTGTTGGCTCGATCGTTAAGCGTGCGACTCTGATTCGGAAGGTCCCGGATTCAAATCTCGTCGAGACCGACAATCATGACTGAAGGTTTTTTCCGAGGTTTACCTCAATCTTGAATGTGAATACAAAAGATTGAGTCCTCTTCAACAGCCCTCGGAAATTTCTTCACAAGTGACCTATCCGCAACATACCTAGCAAGGACACCTGAGAGGGGTGCCATAGATATTGAACCCCTATTGTACAACACAACTACAACACAACTACACAACTACAATAGGGGTTCAATATCTATGAGGGGTGCATTGCACCCTGGGCAGGCTTCCCACAAAAATTATTATATAATGGTAATATTCATGTGCAAATAAACCAACGAATTAAATAAAAATAAAAAATAATATTTATGTAATAATATGTATAATGCAGGATTGGGTCATTCATTATGCGTGCAACAAGCTTAACATATTAATTATGCCTACATATTATATATAATATTGTAATTTTATGATTTAACCACCGACAGTGTTGGCTCGGGCGCTAAGTGCTCGACTCTGATTCGGGAGGTCCCGGGTTCGAATCCCGTCGAGACCGGCAATCCTGACTGAAGGTTTTTTCCGAGGTTTTCCTCAGTCGTAAAGGCGAATGCAAGGGATTGAGTACTCTTAAATAGCCCTCGGACATCCCTTCACAATTTCCTATCCGCACATACCTAGTTCACCTGAAGAGGGGCTTATTGCACCCTATAACAGGTTTCCCACGATTAAAAAAAAAAAATAAAAAAAATGATTTAACCTATAATCAGAGGCATGTATTAAAATAAAAGTCAATCGCGAAAGCGATGAATAATTGGTGGTGAACATTATTTAACATTTAACATCTCTATTTCCCTTGATATTTTGTTAATTTTGGGGTGTGGCACATTGTAAAAGAATAGATTACAATAAATTGTAGTTTTGAGAATACAGAGAAAGTTATTTGTGGTAAAAAGGCGAATAGAGCGGTGAATTGGTGTTGAAAATGATTTTTTAATTTACGGTTTTCATCGATGAAAATTAAATTTTTACTATAAATACCAATTGATGGAAGTTTGGTAGATGAGGGTATTAATAATTGTGATAAAGTGATTATATTGATAAGGCTAACGATAATTCTGAGTCCGATGATAATGGAAGGATAATCGATGATAGTGGAGAGATTGAATTGTTAACAAATGATAAACCAGAGTTTGAGAATGATCCGGTGATGATTGATAAGATTGAAAATGAGGTTGATAAGGATAAGGATAATTGTTTCAAAAGTGTAGAGCTGGAGGGTGATAAGATGAATGATAATGAAGGTTTGATGGATCAAAGAGATGATTGTGAAAATGAGATCGATAATAGATCAAGTGATAATTGTTTATGAAAGCGGAGAGTAGGGATGTGTTTGGTTTTGGAAGGATAAATGAAATTTTTTGGTCTGGTTGGCATAATGAGGAGAGATTTGCATTGAGAGAAAAGGAGGCAGTCGAGTTGAAAATGATACTTGAAATAGAGAGAAAGGAATGGGAGACTGGAATCGAACCAGGTAAAATTGAAAGTTGGGGGATAAGAGAGGTAATTGAAAAGGAATACGTGAAGGTAGTGGGTCAGAAGCAAAAAGCGAGACTTAAAAATAGTATTGTGGCAAGATTCAAGACTTAACATTTAGGATAGACACAGGTGGCGTCTAAAGCCCGAATGAAGGATGAAAGAGGTTAAACGAGAGTAAAGATGAAATTGCTAGCATTGAAACGCAGTGACTTGATTGTAAAACGATTTGACGGTGAGCTATTAGGATAGATAAATGTTCATATTAGTTTTGATTTGATTTTAAATATTAATTAGGACAAAATCAGATCAAAGATCGATGGTATTGTATTCTAAGTAATTTGGTGGTTCATTGGTTTGGAATCAGTTCAGCATTAGAGTTAGAATGGAACAGTCTGCATTACTGAAGTGAGAACGGCATAAGTGATATGAGAATATGTTATGGATTAATGAGTACTGACAAAGTTATTGAGGAGTGATGGATAAAGATTTGAGTTGAGATTTGTTGAGTATCGATTGAGATTGAGATTTGAATTTGTGAAAATTTTAAGTTTTATTGTTGGGTATTGTTAGTCGAGTGATAAAGTTGATAAGTTGGATAATTAGTGGATAATAAAGTTAATAAAGTAAGTAGGATTTGAGATTTTGAGGATTTGAGGATTTGTGATTTGATGATGCAATTTGATTAATAGATGCGATATGATGCGATAATGTGAGAAAAGTGAGGGGATTAATGATGAGGATAATGAGTTGCGAAAAAGAAAAAAAATAGTGATGTATAATGTCTTTCTCAAGTAAGTAGCGACTATTTTTATTTTAATGAGGGTGTTGTTAATTTTGTATCAATGTTCCAATTACTAAGGTGTATTTTCCGGGTTGTTTCATGATGAATTAGTCAATGTAGAAATGAACATGTAGTAAATAGCTTGCAGTAGTTGCGAAGCTCACTGTTCAAACATTTAGTAAAAATAATTTGTGTTGAATAGCTTAGGTTGAGTTGGTTGGGAGCTTTTTGTTGTCATACTGAGCTGACTTCGAACAGATATCGATTTTCTGCGGAATTTAGTTCCAAACCAGTTTTTTTTGTTGTTAGGATGTGGGAGGTACGTAAAATTATTGAATAGACTGAAATTTCCTTGAAAACTATGTAGAATTGTATATTTATTTAATGTTGTTCAAATGTTTATTGAGGGAATTAATGGGGGGATTGAGGTATGAGGGGATTATTGGTGGATTGATTAATGAGGGGATTAATGAGGGGATGAAGACTTGATTAAGTTCGTGGATCATTAATTTAGAAGGATGAAGTATTGAAACAGGAATAGGATTAATCTGTCATTACTGAATTAGAGGAACGTGGATATAGTGTTGTGGATAATGAGTTATGAGACAAGTGTGTTGGGTATGGAGATAATGTTAAGTTATGTCAATGCATCGATTTTAAGATAATTGTAGTTAAAAGAGATTGTGAGATGAGATAAAGTGTGGAGATATGGGATAAAAATGTGTTAAGGAAGTGATTAATTAGCGTTCTTCTTAAGAAGGTAGCGTTTAATTGTGTTTTTGGATAGATATTGTGTGTTCTTTTGTTGATGATCCAAGTTTTTAATTGATAAATCATAATTTCGATTTGAAAATTGAATTAATTTTATAGGGAAATAAAGTGTGAATAAGTATACAATTGAACACTTTATTGAAGGGGAGAGCTTTTGGGTGAATAATTGGTCTATACATAATCTTGTTGTAATGATATGTAGTAAGTAGCTCGTCGTTCAAAACATGTTTAGGTAAAATCAGTTTTGTAGTTGTGGACTAGGTTGGTGGAAGTCTCGAGAGAACGAGTATTGATTTTCTGAAGAGAGGACGGTGTATTGATTTCTTTAGGTCTTTGGTGACATTGAAAACAGGTTAGAAGGGGTTGCGTAACGGAGGAAAAGTGATGCAGGACCTGAAGGCCGTCAGGTTTTTGAAGAATAGGAAGGGTTTCCTTACATGGGGGCGTGTAGTAAACACGTGGTATAGTATGCTCGCTCACATCGTCGACAATGACCAGGAAGTAGGAAGTTTAGTTGGTTCGATCGATCCAATCAAGTTAACATTATTTTTTTATTTTCAGCTTTTATTTTATTTTATGAATGTGCCATTGATAAATATTTTAATTTTTAATTTTCTAAGATAGTGTCGAGGATGAACGGTATCAGGGATAATAGATTTAGATAGACGAGACACTTACTAATTAGGTGAAGGTGTATGAATTTTAAATAATATCTAAATTAATATTCTTAAGAGTTTCCATTGAGTGAGAGGATTGTTTAAAAAAAAATTAATGTTCAAATTTTTTTACCATAGTTGATGATATATTGATACATTTCTGATAGTTACATATATAAATTTATCAGTTTTTATTATATTAATATATTATTTAATAAAATAACATATATTTGCATAATTTATGCATTATGATGACTTGAAACAAGTTACTATGGACCGTGAGGCAGTCGGATTTTACAGTTATCCCCTTTTGTTAAAAAAATTTGAACATATTAATTTTATTTTAAACAATCCTCTCACTCAATGGAAACTCTTAAGAATATTAATTTAGATATTATTCATAGTAACTTGTTTCAAGTCATCATAATGCATAAATTATGCAAATATATGTTATTTTATTAAATAATATATTAATATAATAAAAACTGATAAATTTATATATGTAACTATCAGAAATGTATCAATATATCATCAACTATGGTAAATAATCAAGTGTTATGTAAATTTGTTGTTTGAAGGTGTTAAAACTTTAGAAACCTGTAATTAGGGTAATTAAGGACATTACCAATAATTTTCAATGTAGAAAAGTAGAAAAGTATTTCAGCCAGGTAATAACAAATGCACTTGCTTTTTATTTGATTTGATTTGATTAACTAATAAGGAATTAATGGGGTTTTAAGGTGAAAAATATACTTGGTGCATAGTATAAGGAGACAGAATATCATTGAAATCATGCACTTGAGTGCATCCACTGTCGCGACGTGGAAACCTTCTAACTAAATCGTTCCATGAGATTCGGCTGGTCAGCTACCGGGTTGAGTGACGAAGTTTCTAGACTTATCCAGCCGATCCAGTTCTACCTAGGACTAGGGGTAGTGAGAGGGGTAACGGTGGCCTGCAACATTTCAGTTAAAGCACCATGGGTAAACACGTGACACAGGGAGTGGGGGTAAAGGTATTTAGAGAACCCACAGGGGTGCAAACGGGGAGAGTAAGAATCGGGCAGTAGGGGTTGAGGAGTAAGAGTGTGTGGACCTTCGGGTCGCGTGTTTCTGACAATATTACCAATTAGTAAACAAGTGTTCGTGTTGGAGTAAAGGAATTGAGATGTGTAAATTGTTATAAAATAATAAGTAAAAGTTAATTGCCAATTTTGAAAAGAAAGTATTTGAAATTTTATTATATTGAAGGAAAGAGTGTTGTATTCATTGAAGTGTTATCAAGTGATCTATAATTAAGAAACCCACGTGTGCCAATAGTGAATCATCGTACCACATGACCATCAGCCGCGACTCCCGCGTGTGATCTGTCATCGCCACTTGTTCATAAACACTATCTTGTCAAACCACTTGACACAGCTGACGATCGTACCACGTGACCACCACCCGCTACTCCCGCGTGTGATCTGTCATCTGCACGTGTAGACCGACTACTGTGGAATCAAACCATCGAATCACCATTCATCAATCAACAGATGATTTTATTATTTTAATGCCCAATTACATAGACTATAATATAAACACTGCACAACGAATGGACTTCAAGCCAACAATAGATGAGTACCAAACATCACATTAAATTTAAAGGTTTTTAATAATGTTAACATTTGTAATTTTTTAAATCTTATGATTTGTGTAATAACTATAAAGGGGTATTAGAGATTGGATCCATCAAGGTAGAGACACTGTTTATTGTTGTCATATTTTTTTATTAATCGCTACAATACACTAATTGGAAACTTACTTTTAAAATTTTATAATTGTAGTTAGATGTCCAGACATCCTCATCATTGGGCCTGTAAGAGTAATATTGAATTCTGAATATTAATTGAAAGAGTGAGAAGCAGTGTCATCATCAGGGGCTGTGGAGAGAAAGCTGTCAGTGTGAAAGTGTGTAATTAATTAAGTTTTGTTTTTCAACTGTTTTTTTTTTAAATTATTAATTGGAGTCTTGAATTTTATTGACATGAGCTAGGCTAATTTACTCAACGTATACTAGGAAAACGCTAAAGTCCCGTCGCGTTGATGGATGAGCTTATTTAAAAAAAAAATAGTATGCGTGAGATCTCTTTACTTCTTCAAGTTCCATTTCAAAATCATTTTTTTAAATAAGAATAATTTTAATAAAGTACTAATTGCTAGGGTAATGAGAATGTCAAATATCTGTTGGCCCGAAGATTGCTTTATGAACGCATTGTAGGTGATTGTTGTCAAGTTTCTAGAGTTACTTCTTAATTTTTGTTATACATTTGAAAAAAACTCATATTAAAACCTTTAAATCTATAGATTCTAGATAACCTTTTCAAATTTTTCTTTCAAAAGGTACTATAGCATCATAACCTTAATGTCCATGTAAAATATGAACGTTGTAGCCCTACCCGTTTTGTCATAATCGGCCCAAATGTCACGAAAGTATCGCACTAAAAATCGAAAAAAATCGTAAAAGTACGATATTCATGGGCAATATGTCTTTGATTGTACCCAAAAAACAATACACCCCTAAGTTCAGAGATTTCGAAGGTCCCCTTCAATTTTTATCAAGACCGGATATGCCGTTTGCCTGGTAGTTGGATGAGCGTAGCGAAGATTCCATTTCACTACACTGGAGAAAAAAATCCGGAATGTTTTTTTTCTTTTTTTTTTGTATTTTTGTGTGTTTGTCAGCACGATTCCGGCTAAATAGATACTCCAATAGCAATGAAATTTTGTGGAGTCCTTCGAAATCTCAGAACTTAGAACTGCCACGTTTTTGAGCGCAATCGAAAAATTATTTCTCATGAAAATCGCAATTTTACGATTTTTTCGATTTTTAAAAAATTTCTTCGACTTTTAACACCTACATGCTTATCCGATTTTAATGATTTTTTCACAGAACCTTAATTTAATGAATTCAGATAATCGTGTGAAATTTGAACACAATCGAAAAATTATTTCTCGTGAAAATCGAAATTTTACGGGGTTTTTCTTTTTTTAAACAATTCTTTGACTTATAACACCTACATGCTTTATCCTATTGTAATGATTTTTTCAAAGAACCTTAATTTTATGAATTAATATATTCGTGTTAAATTTAAGCGCAATCGAATAATTATTTCTTATAAAAATCACAATTTTACGATTTTTCCTTTTTTTAAATTACGATTTATCAAAAGAATTTAAAATTTAAGTTAATTTTGTATTTAATTTAATTAAATTTTTTAAAAAATCTTTAACTTTGTAATGATTTTTCAACAGAACAACAGAAAATCCGCATAACACATGGCAGCTCAATACACCAATACGCTCATCCAACAACGCGGCGGGACCTCAGCGTTTTCCTTGTTAGCTGACAAACAGACAAAAATAATAATAAAAAAAAAAAAAACATTGGAGCTAAATTTTTTGAGGGGTCAGTGAAATTAAAATCTTTGCTTCGCATATCCAAAAATAACTTCACTTTATTTTCCGAGCTTTATCTAGAGTGAAAGTTGCACCGGTAATGCCATACCTGCTACAACTTGCAGATCTACCAGTTATACCAGAAATTCCAGACCAACCAGATCGTCCAGACAGAACGTCTGGACCTACCAGAACAACCAGACATACCAGAACGTCCAGAACCACTAGATATTATGCCAAACCAACCGAGAAGATCAAGACACCCAGAACGACTAGACGATCAAACACGAGAGGTAGATATTAGTTTTAAAGTTAGTAGAGTTCATTATAATATTGAAAACAATTTTTTTTGTTATCCCTTTTAAATGGAAAAGAGTATAGCAAAATGAATAAGGACCCAACAGCTTCAATTGAAAGAAAAGTATGTGAAATTCTTAAGCAGCACGAGAACTTTATTTCAGAAAATACCAGGATGACTCTTTCTCCTCATTATAGCAAACCACCACATATCTATATATTACCAAAAATACACAAACCTCATCCTATTCCATTTCGACCGGTTATAAGTTCTAGAAGTTCACCGTGTCAAAGCTTATCTAGATTCTTATTACCAATGTTGGCGCCCTTGGAAGGTAAGAGAAGCTCTCATTTGAAGGATTCGCAACATTTTGTGGACATAATTCACAGGTTTAACCAAGCTTTGATGTTAAAAGTTTATTTACTAATGTTCCTTTAAATGAATCATTAAACATGGTGAAATCAAGACTATTGGCTGACAGATCACTAAAAAACAGGTCTAATTTGAGTATCAGCAGCATTATGGAACTCCTTACTTTGTGTACGTCTTCAACATACTTTCAATATGGAAATGAATTTTTCAAACAGAACGATGGACTTGCTATGGGTTCTCCTTTATCTCCATTTTTAGCAATTGTGTTTATGGAAGAATTCGAAGAGAATATGACAGCCAAACTACCTAATAGACCAAAAATTTCGTTGCGTTACATTGATGATTTGTTTGCTGTTTGGACGAAGGGCGATCAAGAACTTGTTAATATGATTTTTTTGAGGTTTATAATAACAATTAACAAGTAACAATAGAACCTTGACAACAATCAGCTACAATGCATTCAAAAAACACGCGCAAAGGAAAAGTGGTCCTACGCAAACTAAAAACTTACAAAAAAGCTCATCCATCAACGCGGCGGGACTTAAGCGTTTTCCTAGTATTAAAAGCTTTATTTCTATGGATTCTGACTAACTTTTTCAACTTTTTTCTTTCAAAAGGTACTACATCACCATAATCTTAATGTCCATGTATAATATGAACGTTGTAGCGCACCCGTTTGGTCAGAATCGGCCCAAATTTCACGAAAATATCGCACTGAAAATTGAAAAAAAATCGGTAAAGTACGATGTTCATGAGAAATATTTCTTCGATTGTACCCAAAAACAATACACCTCTAAGTTTAGAGATTTCGAACGTCCCCTCAAACTTTGATCAAGATCGGATATGCCGTTTGCCTGGTAGAGAGCTAACAAACAGACAGAAAAAAAACAAAAAAAATCACCGGAGCTAAATATTTTGGGTGTCAGTGAAATTGAAGTCTTCGCTTCGCTCATCCAAATAGAACAAAACCGAATGTTCAAAGAAAAGGAAAAACAGTTTTACCAAAATCTATCTAGTACCGAAGAAATAACAGGAAATGGAACACCAACTAAGACGGGGATAGAAGAGTTTTGGGCAGGAATATGGGGTAAACCGGTAGCACACAAGCAGGATGCACAATGGATTCAAGACGAAAGGGCTAGGATATACGCAGTAATAAGATTGTTTCGGACTATAGACCAGGACCCTCCATTAGTGCGACCCTCCTCTCCCTGCGGAGAATTGGAGACCCATATAATATTATGATAGGTTGATTATTTTGGAGTAGAAATCCACTTGTTGGCCAGTGGTGGGTGCGGAGTACAGGGGAGCCCAAAGGGTCACTTGTGCTGAATTATGTAACTGTTTTTATTTTTTAAGGCCAATCTGTTGAACGAAATCTATTTTTGATGTTTGATTCGTGTAAGGAATGACAAAATATAGAGTTTTATTCATTTTTTTGTTGTTGTATGCACCGGAAATAACTTTTTTTAATTTTCCAAAATCAAAGTCAAAATGGCCCCTTATTGTTCGTTTTTGGATGAGCGTAGCGAGCGAAGCGAAGATTCCATTTCACTACACTGGAGAAAAAAATCCGGAATGTTTTTCTTTTTTTTTTTTCCTGTTTGTGTTATTGTTTGTTTGTTAACACGATTCCGGCTAAACCGATACTCCAATTGCAATGAAATTTTATGGAGGCCATCGAAATCACTGAACTTAGAACTGCCACTTTTTTTTGCCAAACGGCATATGCGATCTTGATGAAAATTTGAGGGGACCTTCGAAATCTCTGAACTTAGACTTGCTACGTTTTTTAGTACAATCTATCGTACATATACTGAGTCTGCTAACGCACATTTTGGGGCGGCCCGACTTTGGCGGACCGAAACGGGCGTTTCCCCGCACCGGGGGCGGCCGACTCGGCGACGTTCACGACCGGAATTTATCTGGGATTTTGATAAAAAATACGTCCGCCTCCTCGCGCCCCGGGTTCCACCCCTTTTGACGAGGTTATTCGAGTCGTGTCGAAAAAAACCGGAAACACGGCGCCGCGCTTCGGACGACGCTGCGCCGCGAGTACGTGCGCCACCCACTCGGCACGACCACCGGCGTGTGCGCAAAGAACGACGCAACAAACCCGCTATTTGACTTTTTCGACCATCTCTCTTCGTTTGACCGTGGCGACGTGGTACGTTTCGATTTCGTGTTTTTTTCAAAACTCTTTCAAGTTCGACGACAATTTCTGGGCGGGATTTTTTTTCATTTTTTTGTCTCTACGTCACCTCTCGAGGTGGGCATTTTTTTTGGTGAAAATGGAAAAAACTCGAAAAATATGTCACGTGTTCTTAGGCTGGGCCAAATACAAAATTAACAGTTCCAAAATATTATCAAAATTTTCGGTAAACTTGAGAGCTTTGTTCCTTGGTGATTTTGAAAGCTTAAAGAAGGGCGCACAAGAGGGTGGAAAAAATTGACCCGGAATTTTCGTCCAAGTGCATAAAAAAATAGCAAACTCTGTCGTTTCTTTGTTGCTACTTTGAAATGTTCAAAAGTCGAATTTCAACGGTTCCACAAAAAACTTTTCGAGCTTTAACACCTTCGGGAGGGAGGGATGTATAAGAACAACAAAAATTTGGGTACCGGGAATCGAACCCGTCGTAACGGTACAATGTTGAATGCCGTCCGTGAAGTCCGTTTTGCTGTCTACTTCCACTTGAGGGGGCCAAATTTCATGGTAAATATTTTTTTTTAGAAAAAATAAAGGGGATAGTCCCATGTACGGGACCATCCCCTATCAATATAATACCACACACTTGGTACTTTGTTACTTAGGGAAGGGGTTATGCCTCTCGCAAAAATACCATGTGTACATATTTATTTGAAAAAGTGAAAACATGTTTGCCTAGAACGCAAATAAAAAACTGGTCCAATCGGGAAAAAAAAACTTATGTTGTACTAGAAAAATCGTTCAAGAGTCGGGCAATACGAATATACAAGTTTCAACTCTTCATTTTTACCCCCAGTGGGCGAAAACTAATTAAACGTTTATTTTCACACATTATCTGGCATCGATTTCGGGCAAAAATGACCACTTTGACGAGTGTACCTCGTAGTAGCATTTTTTGGGGAAAACCAAAAATATTGCCCGTAAAGCACGGGTCCTGTACCTACATGTTGATAACAAACACTTTGTGGTTTGTGACATTCGCACGTGTTTTTTTCCTTCCGAACGATAATCACTGTGTAGTTGTTGAAATAATGTTTTATTATTTTCTTCTATTGCATGCTTTTTGTGAATGCCCTGAAACGGGCCCTATTTCGACTTTTATGTCCGTAACATGTTTGGCTAATTAATTTAAACGATGATCAAACTTAAGAACAAAATTTATTTCGACTCACTTTTCAAAGGTCCTGAGCGCCGAAATTGCACTTGAAAATTTATTTGTAATTCAAAAACGTTAAATAAATTATTATCATTTAACATTTTGCATGCTCACAGTGTTCTAGTAATACTGAGACGAGAGAAAATAATTGTAGCAAAATCTATTTATATCTCAAGTGTTGTAAGAAGATGTGCATTGTGCAATGTTTGCCGAGTGTATACAGACGCGGCGCCCAAAGTACGCGCGCCAACCGCTCGGCGCCGGCACCGTCGGGGCTGCTCACGCGTCGACGACGTAAAGCACCTCTTGACCTTTTGCCCCATCTCTCTTCGTTTGGCTGTGGCGACGTTGAACAGTACGACTCGAAAAAAATATCGCGGATTTTCGCGCACAATTCGGTAGTTGACACCAATTTTCTACGATGATTTTTTTTTTCCTTTTTTTTCGCCACGTCACCTCTGGGGGGATGAATTATTATGCATTCACACGACGAAAAATGACATATAATCAACACGTGTTCAAACGCAGGCCCCCCAACGAAATTTCCGGTTCCGCAATTTTTTTTAAATTTTCGGTAAACTCTAGAGCTTTTGTCTTTGGTGATTTTGAAAGCTTAGAGACGGTCGCACAAGAGGATTGAAAAAGTAGTCCCGGAAATTTCGCCCAATAACGCGAAAATTTTTTACAAAAGTCTTTGTTTTTTTATCGCAACTTTGAAATGATCAAAAGTCGAATTTTAACGGTTCCAAGAAAAAAAATTCGAGCTTCAACACCATCGGCAGGGATGTGTGTATAACAGATACAATAGTTTGGGTACCGGGAATCGAACCCGTCGTGACGGTACAATGTTGAATGGGGTGCGTGACGTCCGTTTTGCTGTCTACTTCCACCTTGAGGGGGCCAAATTTCACGGTAAATATTTTTTTACGAAAATCTAAATGGGATGGTCCCCTGAACGGGACAATCCCCTACCAATGTGTTATAACACACTTGGTTCTTTGTTACTTAGGGAGGTGTTGGAAAACGGCAAAAAATATCAGGTGTACTTATTTATTTTAAAAATTAAAATTTTGTTTTAATGGAACACAATTAAAAAACGGGTCCAATCGGGTCATAAAATAATATGTTGTACTATGAAAATCGTTCAAGAGTCGGGCAATACGATTAGACAAGTTTTAGCTCTTCGTTTTTACCCCATTTGGGGGAAAAATAAATCGAAAATGAATTTTCACGCATTATCTGGCATCGATTTCGCCCCAAAATGCCCACTTTCACGAGTGTACCTCATAGTAGCATTTTTTGGGGAAAACCAAAAATATTGCCCGTAAAGCACGGGTCCTGTACCTACACTTTGATAACAAACACTTTGTGGTTTGTGACATTCGCACGTGTTTTTTTCCTTCCGAACGACGATCACTGTGTAGTTGTTTAAATAATGTTTTATTATTTTCTTCTATTGCATGCTTTTTGTGAATGCCCTGAAACGGGCCCTACTTCGACTTTTATGTCCCAAACATGTTTGGTTAATTAAATAATATGAAGTTTAATCTTAATAAAAAAAATTCTTTTCGACTCACTTTTCAAAGGTCTTGAGCGCCGAAATTGCACTTGAAAATGTATTTGTAATTCAAAAACGTTAAATAAATTATTATCATTTAACATTTTGCATACTCACAGTGTTCTAGTAATACTGAGACGAGAGAAAATAATTGTAGCAAAATCTATTTAATCTCAAGTGTTGTAAGAAGATGTGCATTGTGCAATGTTTGCCGAGTGTAAAGAGAGGCTCTGAAAGGGGTACTACCCAATTCAAGCAATCAATTCAATACAATATTCACCTGACCAAGGTTCATGTGGTAGATAATGACATTCAAAATCCAAAATGACACACATAGGTACTTAGAACTTGACAAGATCTACAAAAGCGTATGCGTGCTAGACATTCACCAGGTCAAAGGGTTTTTAAAGGGGCAATTTTGAGTAGTTAAAATATTAATAAATGTAAATAAAAATTAAATTTTGAAATGAATTAATTGGATGAGCGAAGCGAGCAAAGCGAAGATTCCATTCCACTACACTGGAGAAAAAAATCCGGAATGTTTTTTTTTCTTTCTTTCTTTCTGCATTTTTGTCTGTTTGTCCGCACGATTCCGGCTAAACCGATACTCCAATTGAGATGAAATTTTCTGGAGGCCTTCGAAATCTCTAAACTTAGAACTGCCACGTTTTTGAGCGTAATCGAAAAAATATTTCTCATGAAAATCGCAATTTTACGATTTTTTTTCGATTTTTAAAAAATTTCTTCGACTTATAACACCTACATGCTTTATCCGATTTTAATGATTTTGCTCAGAACCTTAATTTTATGAATTAAGATATTCGTGTGAAATTTGAGCGCAATTGAAAAATATTTATCATAAAAATCGAAATTTTACGGTTTTTTTCTTTTTTTTTAACAATTGTTTGACTTATAACACCTACATGCTTTATCCGATTGTAATGATTTTTTCACAGAACCCTTATTTTATGAATTAATAGATAAGTGTTAAATTTGAGCGCAATCGAGAAGTTGTTTCTTATAAAAATCGCAATTTTACGATTTTTTTCTTTTTTTAACAATTTCAATTAATTTTTAAAAAATTAAAAAATTAAAGTTAATTTTTTATTTAATTTAATTTAATTTTAAAAAAAAATCAACTCAGTAATGATTTTTCCACAGAACAACAGAAAATCCGCATAACACATGCAGCTAAAGCACCAATTAGCTCATCTAACAACCGGCGGGTTAAGCGTTTTCCCTATTTTGTATAAATAATAACCCACTCAGGGGTCGGTTATAAAAAAGGGGGAAAATCGAGGAATGAACATGTGAGGCACCCCAGACTTTTTGGGGGGGAGGGGGAGGGGGATAAAATCATTTTCAATATTTTAAACTTTAAATTTTGGTGAATGTTATTCATTTTTCGTTTTTACGTCACAGGCCCGCGCCCCCAAGGCACCCGTTTCGGGGACTTTTTTGAAATGCCGCAATGACACTTTTGGGGGGGGGGGCGGGGGGCTTTTTGGGAAAATGGGTTTTTAAACTTTGACAATTTTTTAAACCCTTTTTGAGAAATTATGTCAATACCAGTTTTTCCCGTCGTGAGGGGCCCCAAAAAGGGGGGTTATGAACGAAGGGTGGGGGAGGGGGAGAAAAAGTCGACTTTTCCATACAAAAACCTTTAAATTTTTTAATGACATTTTGAATTTTTTTTTGGTTTTGCTCTTTAAAAATTATTCACAGGGCTACGTGAAAGGGCATCCGTTTTTCGGGACTGTTTTGACTAGACCCGAAATTTACACATTTTTGGGGGGGGGGGGGGGGGGGTTTTTTGGAAGGGGAAAATTTAAAAAACATTTGATCAATATTTTCAAGCCTTTTGCAGAAATTATTTTAAATACCAGTTTTTTCCGTCGTGATGGGCCATGAGAGGGGTTTGAAGGGGGGGGAGGGGAAGGGGGGGTTAAGTCGAGTTTTCAGTAATAACAAACACGGCGGGGGACTGCGGACGGCTAAAAAACGTTACGATTTAATTTTTTCACGGGAAATTGAGTGTTTTGACCCAAAACTACCGTCACCCTTTTGGGGTCCCAAAGGGGAAATTTTTGGATTTAAAATTTTTTTCATTTTGATTTTTTTCGCCAAACCCAAACACGTCAGGGGGGGCAGGTCCAAAACCCTAGTCAGGATCGTCAAATTTTAAAAGTGTGAAAAAAATTTTCTTTAAATTTCTCAAAAAAGTGGTTGGACTTTGGGAACCAAAAAACATTTTTTTTTCGTCATAACTCGGGGAGTTCTTTTTCCGATCCGGGCCATCTTAGGCTCCACGGGAAACCGGGCGACGAGGCAAATTTTTTTGTTTCCCCGAAAAGGTCCGGAAATTGGCGTCCCGGGAAAAAAAAACCCGGGAAAAAATACAAAAAATTTTCCGATTTTCAAAAATTTTTTTCCACAATGTTTCGGGGGTCGAAGCGAGTCCGTAAGTGTTTGGAAAAACGTTTGGGCATTTTTGGGGAAAACCCAAAAAAAATACTTTTGTTAATAACTTTTTCAATTGTTGTCCCCATCCCCCATCTCGGGGCACTAAGGGGGAACCGGACGTCAGACGCCGACATTTTGGCTCCCCGAAAAAGCTTCCCGGAAAATTAAGCGTCCCGGAAAAAACCCGGAAAAATACCCAAATGTACCAAAAACAAAAAATGTTTTTTTTAAAAAGAGTTCAGGAGGCCCAAAGGGGGTCCGAAAACGTGTGCCCAAAAACGAAGTCAAAATTTTTGGAAATCCAAAAAAACATTTCTTTTTCTCAACAACTCGGGCAATTTTTTTTTGGGGGGGGGGCGATTTGGGAAAAAGGGGTTAAAACATTTTATCAAAAATCTTCCCGCTTTTTGCGGAAACTAGGTTAAAAACCAGCATTTCCCTCGTATGGCCTGATGGGGTATATGATGGGGGGGGGAGGGGAAAGGGGGGGGGAAAGTAAGTTTTTAATACTTAACCTTGAATATTTTTGTGAAAATTATTAATTTTTTCGGTTTTGCTCTTTTTCCCAAATTTCGTCACAGGGTCGCGTCCAAGACATCCCATTTTCGAGGACTGTTTTGACTTGACGCTGCAATCACAGTTTGATTGGAAGGGGGGGGGGGGAGATTTTAGAAATGGAAATTAATACATTTTAGCAATATCTTCATACCATTTCATTTTTTGGGGGGATACAAAGGCGTCGAGGGATTTACGGCCCTTAGACTAAATTTTTTTTATTTTTTTAATTTTTGGGTCATTTTTGGAAAATCAGAAAAAAAACTGTTTCTTTTTTAAACTCTGGCAATTTTCGTCCGATAGGGTCCATCTTGGGGGCTTTGGAACCGTATTGGTCGGACGCAGCAGGGGTTATTAACAGGGGTTATTTTTAAAGTCAAAACAGTGAACCGAGCATTCCATCACCCTTATAAGGGCATTTTAAAAATTATAATTTATCAGCAGTTACGGCCCCAAAACACCTTCATTTGAACGTGGCCAAAATCCTTTTTGGAATTACTCAAAATAGTATTTAATCATTTTGGAGGAAAACTTTATCTTTTATCTTTTTTCTTCTTCCACAAGTCGTCAGAGGGTCGCATCAGAGGTTATGGCATTAATACTAAATTCTTTGCTTTAAAATCGTTTTGGGAAATCCAAAAACATTGTTTTTGAACAGCTCTGGCTATTTTCAAATTCTTTTCTTTTAAAATCGTTTTGGGAAATCCAAAAAACATTGTTTCTTTGAATTGCTCTGGCAATTTTCGACCAATCGAAACCATCTTGGGCTCTTTGGAACCGTATCGGTCGGCGCAGCGGGGTTTTATTAACAGGGGCAATTTTGCAAGTCAAAACAGTAATCCGGGCATTCCTATACCCTTTTTGGTGCATTTTGAATTTTTTGAATTTATATTTTTCCTTCCGATTACGTCAGAGCGCCCTGTCCAAGGCTTCGGCCCCGAAACACCTCCATTTGAACGTGGTCAAAAGCTTTTTTTTGATTTCTCAAAATAGCGGTCGGTCATATTGGGGTAAAACTTTGTTTTATTTATATCTACCACAACTACAGTCCGATCGGGTTCATCTCGGGCTCTACGGAACCGGGTGGACGTGGTGCATATTTTGACGAAAGGCGCAGTAATCGTCAGATCCGGTCCATCTCGGGCTCCACGGAACCGTGCGGGCGGAGCAAAGATTTACACGTACCGGAAATGCGTCCCGGAAAAACTTTTGTCCCGGATTTTTACAAAAGGCGCAATATCTGTACGACCGGGTCTATTTTGGACTCTACACAGAACAGAATTTGACGTACCGTAACGGTAGAGCGTCCCGGAAAAACTGTTGTCCCGGATTTTCGAGAAAAGCACAGTATGTCCGATATGGTCCATCTCGGGCTCTGCGGATCCGCGCAGACGAGGCGACGATTTAGACGTTCTGCAAAAGCGTCCCGAAAAAAGTTATGTCCAAAATCTAAAATGGCACACATAGGTACTTAGAACTTGACAAGTTCTACAAAAGCGTATGCGTGCTATAGACATTCACCAGGTCAAAGGGTTTTTAAAGGGGCAAATTTGAGTAGTTAAAATATAAATAAATGTTAATTAAAATTAAATTTTGAATGATTTAATCTTATATAAATCAATGAACCACTACAGGGGTCGGGTCATGATAAAGGGGCAATCGAGGACATGAACCACTGTTGAGGGCAATCTCAGACTATTTTTGTGAGGGGGGGAGGTGGAGGGGGAATGTAAAGTCGAGTTTTCAATACTTAAACATTTAATATTTAATACATTTGATCAATATTTTCAAGCCTTTTAACGAAATTATGTTTAGTACCAGTATTTCCGTCGTGATGGGCCAAGATGAGGGGTTATGAACAAAATGGGTGGGGGAGGGGGGGGGGAGGGGGGAGTAAAGTCGACTTTTCCATACATAAACCTTAAATATTTAGTGAAATTTATAAACTTTTTTTGGTTTTGCTCTTTCAAATTATATCACAGGGATGCGTGCAAGTCATCCGATTTTCGAGGACTGTTTTGACTAGACGCCGCAATTACACGGTCTAGTGGGTAGGGGGGAGGGGGGGGAGGATTCTGGAAATGGAAAATAATACATTTGATCAATATTATCTTCAAGCCTTTTGCAGAAATTTTGTTTATTACCAGTATTTCCGTCGTGATGGGCCATGATGATGGGATATGAAGGTGGGGGAGGGGAAGTGGGGGGGGGGGTAAGTCGAGTTTTAGTACATAACAAACACGACAGGGACTGCAGGACGGCGGTTTCACTGAAAAATTGACATGTTTTGACTCAGGGCTACCGTCACCCTTTTTGGGGTGCCAAAGGGGAATTTTGGATTTGAATTTTTTGAATTTTGAGTTTTTCGCCGAACCGAACACGTCAGCGGGCCGGGTCCAAAAAATTAGTCAGGATCTGTCAAATTTTAGACGTGTGCAAAAAATTTCTTTGAATTTCTCAAAAAAGTGGTTGGTCATTTTGGGGGATCCAAAAAACATTTCTTTTCGTCATAACTCGGGCAGTTTTTCTCCGATCCGGGCCATTCTGGGCTCTACGGAACCGGACTGACGAGGCCAATTTTTTCAAATCCCGGAAAAGTGTCCCAAAAAATTCTAATTTCCGAAAAAAAAAACAGAAAAAATACAAAAGTTGTCCGATTTGCAAAATTCTTTTTCCACAATGTTTCGGAGGTCGAAGCGAGTCCGTAAGTGTTTCGAAAAATCGTTGGTCATTTTTGGGAAATCCAAAATACATTACTTTTGTTAATAACTTTTGCAATTGTTGTCCGATCTCGGCCATCTCGGACACTACGGAACCGGACGTCAGACGCCGACATTTTGGCTTCCCGGAAAAGTGTCCAGGAAAATTGGGCGTCCCGGAAAACCCCGAAAAATACCAAGTGGTACCAAAATAAAAAATGTTTTTTAACAAGTGTTGAGGAGGCCAAGGCGAGTCCGAAAGCGTCGTGCGAAATCGAACGTCAATTTTGGGAAATCCAAAAAACATTTCTTTTCTCAACAACTCGGGCAATTGTGTGGGGGGGGCGATTTTTGAAATAGGAATTAATATATTTTATCAACATCTTCCAGCTTTTTGCGGAAACTAGGTTTAATACCAGCATTTCCATCGTGATGGGCCATGATGTGGGTATATGATGGAGGGGGAGGGGCAAAGGGAGTGTAAAGTAGAGTTTTCAATACATAAACCTTGAATATTTAGTGAAATTTATTAACTTTTTTTCGGTTTTGCTCTTTCCAATTACGTCACAGGGCCGCGTCCAAGACATTCGATTTTCAAAGACTGTTTTGACTAGACACCGCAATGACAGTTTGATTGGGAGGGGAGGGGGGGGGGGTAGATTTTGGAAATGGATACTTATACATTTGATCAATATCTTTATTCCATTTCTTTTTTGGGGCGATCCCTATGAACACACATACGTTATTATAACGTTATTATAACGTATGCGTCTTGGTTGTAAATACGTATTATACTACGTCCCTATGTCAATAGCTTTAACGTTTAAATTACGGTTGTAAGTAACGTAATAAATACGTATGATAATACGTTATTATAACGTATTACATACGTAATAAAATAATTTTTTTTAAAATAATAATAAAAATAAATACGTATGATAATACGTTATTATAACGTTTTACATACGTATTTATCATACGTAATAAATACGTATTTATCATACGTAATAAATACGTATTTATCATACGTAATAAATACGTATTTATCATACGTAATAATAACATTAAACTACACATATTTATAACCTTATTCCACTAGCGCTATCTAGTAGACAACAAAAATTCTTTCAAGTCTACGAGTGTTTGTGTCATGGGTCCGAATTAAGGGGTACATTCTAATGTTAGAAGAGATCGATTACACATGGTTAAATTTTTTCGCCAACACCTGGACTCGAACCCGGGATACCTTCTTCCAGATCGGGACGCGCTATCCACTCGGCCACTGCAGTTATGCCCGCGCGCGTATAGTCTTTGTGTGAGATGTCCTATTGCTGAACAAAAATGCGCTTGCGTCTTTAGCAACAAAATAAGAATCTATTTTAGTTTGAAACATAAGATAAAACTGATACCGTTGAAGATATTTTTACTTAGTTATGTAAACAAACTTATCGTCTTCCATTATTGATTCATAAATTAATTTCGTCAAAACTTCAGCGGGATGAAGTATTATTTTCAATATAATCTTGAATGACAACAGTGCAGCAGAGGATATCTAGATTGGTTGATTGGGTTTATTGGTTTTTAGTTGGGAAATCCAAGACAAATTAATACTACAGCAGAGCTTTCGTGAAACAGATTCACATACTTCCATGTTTGCTTTATCTCAAATTGTATGACAACTATTTGGTAATCTCATTACGCCGCAAAGAATCAATTTGTTTTTAGAGTATCAGGGAAATACCGAGAAAACGTGCAATTATAATTATCGTTTTGATGCAGTGTATAATAAAATGATTGTTCAGAGATAGAACAACTAATCATTGAAATTAACCACACTTAGATCAAGTCGTAAGTTGTAATTTATTATTAATGAATTCATTTTATAATTTAGTTAAAGCATTCACTCATAAAAACAGTCCACGAAGGAGGAAAAAGAAATAAGAAAATAAATATGTAATAATTGGATTAATGAATATTGGCACGTACAGCTTTTTTTAGATATCTCAGAACTAACTTAGACTGACTTATAACATTAAAACAATTTATTATTCAATTAGTATTTTAGTAACTATGAATTAATTGTAATATTTATGGCGGTATAAAAACGTTTTCGAAACGTTATTGAAATACCGTTAAATAACGTTACGGCAATACCGTAGTTTATACGTTTGTAGTTGGTATTTCAATAACCACGAAAATAAGGTAATATTAAATACCATAAATAACGTTATTAAAACGCTAATAATACACACTTATTTGTAACGTTTCGGCAACTACAAATTTATACATATGAAATTGGTATTTTAATAATTATGAAAAAACGTAATCTTTATTACTGTATTAAAACGTTTTAAACGTTACTGAAATACCGTTATTTTAACGTTACGATGTTACCAATTTGTATGTGTTTTGTATTTGAAATTTAAAAATGTAATAGTTTCAAATACCATTTGTAACCGAATAATAACGTTTTAAAAACGTTAACGAGATACGGTATTTTAAATGTTTTTGCCTACAGTTTTTCATACGTAATATTTTGGTAATTCCATAACCATAACATTAAAATACCATTCCATACCGTAATAAAACGTGGCGTCAGAGGGATTTACGGCCCTTATACTAGAGGAGGCGCATAATTTGACGTACCGTAACGGTAAAGCGTCCCGGAAAAACTTTTGTCCGGGATTTTCGAGAAATGCACAGTATGTCCGATATGGTCCATCTTGGGCTCTGCGGATCCGCGCAGACGAGGCAAAGATTAAGACGTGCTGCAAAAGCGTCCCGAAAAAAGTTATGTCTCTGATTTTTACAAAAGGCGCAATTATTGTCCGATTGGGTCCATTTGGACTCTACAGCACCGCGCGGAAATTTTTTTGTCCTGGATTTATGAAAAATGTGCAGTATGTCTGATCCTGTCCATCTTGGGCTTTACGGATCTGCGCGGACGAGGCGAAGATTTAGACGTACCGTAAAATCTTTTGTCCCGGATTTTTACAAAGGGCGCAATTATTGTCCGATTGGGTCCATCTCGGACTCTACGGAACCGCGCAAATAAGGCTTAGACTTTGATGTACCCGAAAGTTGCTGCCCAACCGCGAGGTCTAAATTACACTGTTTGGGGGGGGGGGGGGGGTTAGTGGTCTTTTGGAAATGGAAATTAAGACATTTCATCAATATCTTCAGGCCATGTCATTTTTGGGGCGATTCCAATGGCGTTAGGGGGTTCCATCAGAGGTTATGGTCCTTATACTGAATAATTTTCTTTTAAAATGGTGGTCATTTTTGGGAAATCTTAAAAACATGTTTTTTTTAATAGCTCGGCATTTTTCGGCCGATCGGGTTCATCTTGGGCACTATAGAACCGGACAGACAAGGCAAAAATTGTTCGTACCGTAAAACGGTCCAGAATTAATTGACGTCCCGAATAATTTCGAAAATTTGTTAAAGTAGGTCAATTTCTTTTACACGCTGGGAATGGCAGTTACAGTTTACCAGAGTACCGAACAATTGTCCCAGGAAAACATTTCTCACACATTTTACACAAAAGGCGTAACAATGATCTGATTTTGAAAATCATTTTGCACCGTACTAAGAGGCGGCGGACAGCGTCCGGCGGCGTACCGAAAGTTTCCCGGAAAACAAATTTGTCACAGGACTTCGGATAAACGACAAACGTTACCCACAAACTATCGTATCGCGACCGCACGCGGACCGATTCGCGATTTTGTCGCGTCAACGAGGTTTTCCAACTACGAGGTATTCCGAGTACGAGGTTTTCCACGCCCTCCGCGTAGCGGCTTCAAGCCGCGCGCTAGCGCGACTTGTCGAAGAAATATTTCTCATGAATATCGTACTTTTACGATTTTTTTCGATTATTAGTGCGATATTTTCGTGACATTTAGGCCGATTCTGACCAAACGGGTGGGGCTACAACGTTCATATTTCACATGGACATTAAGGTAATGGTGATGTTTTGCTTTATGAAAGAAAAAGTTGAAAAAGTTAGCCAGAATCATAAGAATAAAGGTTTTAATATGAGTTTTTTTAAGTTTTATAATAACAATTAAAAAGTAACAATAGAAACTTGACAACAATCACTTACAATGCATTCACAAAGCACTTGCAAAGGAAAAGTGGTCCTACGCAAACTAAAAACTTACAAAAAAGCTGATCCATCAACATGGCGGGACTTTAAGCGTTTTCCTAGTAAAAATTATTAAACATGTTTTGAAATGCATATAACGCAGTGTAGTCCATCATTTGTGACAATACTATGGAAACATAGCAAGTACGAAATACGTGAAAATATTGCAAGGTTTACTGAATCTACGAGCGGAATTCGGGGGTACCTTGACGTGCAACATTTGAAAGACCTTGTGCACGGCATTTTACAGCCAGGTAAATAACAAACAAAAAATATATTTTCAAAATCTAAACCACTGTCGTTAAAATAATTTCTTAACATTGGAAGCCTATTTTTTTAATTTATTATTTCTTGTAGGTTTGAATCGCAATGGATCTTGCTGATTTTGTTAGCAGTCCTCTGTCAACTCGTACCGGATGTCTATTTAAATTTTCAGCGCAATCTGTTCAGCGCTTCAACGTACACACACACACACACACACACACACACACACACACACACACACACACACACACACACACGTTGACTACCAGAATAAGTGCCGTTTAAGTTGAATGGAGATCACTCCGTTCGCTGCGCTCACTCGTTTAACTAGGTAGTGAGGCGTATTGAATTTTAATGATACGACAAAACACAAATTAATACTATGCACACCGAGTGTATAATACAATTAGATATTCTAACCCATACCAAATGAATTATTTATTCGTGACTCGCAAATACATCATTTGAGAGGCGTTGGGGAGAGTGAGTGTGCATGTGGGCTGTGAAGGAATTCATAGTTTCCGACGAAACTATAAACTATATATTTATATTCTTAAGGTTATGTGAAAAATTCATTTCAATCGGATAAAGCATGTCGGTGTTATAAATCGAAGAAATTGTTTAAAATCGAAACAAATCGTAAAATTGCAATTTCCACGAGAAATAATTTTTCAATTGCGCTAAAAAACGTGGCAGTTCTAAGTTCAGAGATTTCGAAGGCCTCCAGAAAATTTCAACGTAATTGGAGTATCGGCTTACAAACACCAAAAAATACAAACAGAAAAAAAATAAGAAAAAAAACATTTCGGATTTTTTTCCTCCGGTGTAGTAGAATGGAATCTTCGCTCCGCTCGCTCCGCTCATCCAACAATAGTTAGTTCCCATTTAATTAAACAATATGTCAAAATTTCGCAAATATTTAAACGAGGTTAAATTTGCAGTAGGCTACGTGTTAACTACTAACTTTTATTACCAATTACATTGTATAGTAAGTAAGCATTATATTAAAATATGTTTTCGTATTTGTAACTCAGTGCTAACTAACTACCTTTTAGTTTAGACAAGATCAATATTATTATTATTAATATATTTTTTAAATGTAAATTGCATCAGCTCATAGTAAACAATGACAAAACCAAATTTGTTAAGTACTTTTGGTATTTGGATAGTTTTCAAGGTTTACGGTTGTATGTTGAAGTTCATTAGGGCTTAGAAGCCTACAATATCTTTCCATTCCTGTACCGTAAACCACCAAAAAATCAATACATTATTTCTACCATTCCTCTATTGGGCCTAGATTAATAGTATAGACCTATAATGGTTGTGTTTTATTTAAACTTTCAAGGTCCACACGAAAACGAAAATCACTCAAAATCGCAGAATTAAAAAAAAATTATATTCTACCCAAAATAACTAAATCAGGTTTATTAATAAATCCGAAATCGGCTCATGAAGGTATTGAGCAGTAATGTTACAACGGCACATTGGAAACATGTGTGTGTTAAAAGTTAGACGATGAACTCGTAAATGTAAATTTAGGGTAGTCATAACTCACAAGTAAAATTAAGCCCTTACGTTCCAACCAATAATATTGAAAGTTTACAGGCTATTATAGCACACTATAGTGACAATCTTCTTGCGACCTGTGGATAATATAGTTGAATATTTGTTATCTAGAGTAAAGTCATTTTTCGTGTTGAGCACAAATTTCCGACGCAAAAATCACATTCCAAGTATTTTTTAATTCGCACTGTCACAAGTACTAGGACAACCACCAGGTAAATAACTCCAATGCCATTTTATGGCCAATTCATCAAGGATATCAAAGATGGATAGTGTTATGCTAACGCAAAATTAGTAGCAGATTAAGGCAAAACAAATTATTGGATAGCAGAATATGGAACATTTAAATAATTATCATGATAAATACTTATGAAGAAAATTGTGACCCAGAATTCAGAACAATGGCATTGCAAAATTATTTATTAATATATTTAAAGTGAAAACCTCCACGCAAAAAGTCGTTGACGTATATTGCAATCTTCTCCTCTGCTGAGATTGGCCATCCCTGATGAATAATTGATTGTATCTTAATATTTCTTGGTACTGTACACAATTGTTTGTGTTTACATGATTAACCGCGTTGTATACTTTACTAAATAGTCAATATTATCATCAAGTTTGGCATATAGTATACACACAACATTATTTTGTAATCTTACTATTTTCTGTCATGCAATGTTTCACAAATATCAACGTGATGAAAATATTTTTTTAGTATTCAATACTGTTGTTAAACACACACGATGAGCTACTGAGAGAAAACATGATTCAAAAAAAAAAAATGCACAACTTTGTGGGGGAACTCAACAAGTTCAAAATAGCCTACATTTTACAACTAAAAGAAGATAATGAGTCCTTTACATAGAAGGTTAACGATTTGGAGCAGCATTCGAAGAGTTATAATCCTAGAGATCACGGGAGTGCCAACATCCAGTAGAGAAGATCCATACAAACTATATTCGCCTTCGCAGACAAGCGATACGCCCCTAGCGGCCGCCCGTGTCCCTAGCCGAGGCCGTCGCTAACGTACCGAACGAACGAACGAACGAAGTGAGTTAGCGACGGCCTCGCCCTAGCCCTATAGTCCATGAGCCAGCTAATCCAAACCCTCCCCCCCCCCGGGGCGGAAGGTTTGAAAGTGGTTTCGAGAAGCTATTTATATTACATTTTGATTTTCACTTGTTAGCCATCATGACTTTGGTGGGTGTACCCACCAGGGGTGACCAAACATTTTTGTCCCAAAACTAAAAATATTTATTTAGAGCCAACTATACGCAAATGGTCTAGTTTTTCTTCATAATTTCATTTCAATTAAATATTTCGAATTTTAGAAATTAACTTTAGGGAGATATCATTACTATATCCGGAGATAGCACCCTATGCTGTTTTGGACAACATGAAAATTTTTCGTTCCTTTATGGGCATGTGACTATTCAAATGAAAGGTCTTGATGAGTAGATTAAAAATATGTGATTTTATGCATATGTTAATAATGCATTTTGGGTCAAATTTGTCAAAAAACACTCGAAAAACCTCGCTGTGGGAAGCCGCATGCCGTAATCTGAAATTATGGTCACACCGTTTGATGTTTTGTTTATATTTAGTTTGAATAAATATAATTAGCATAGTTTTTATGTATTTCGATCAAAAAACTATGTATTTGTTTAATTTAAATTGTTTAAAAGTTCCGAAAATTTTGTATTATTTATGCAACTACAGAATAAATTGCATGTATACGACTTTTTTTTTCGTTGAAATATTCTATATAAGTGTTCTGTATAATGGGATAAATTATAATTAATTAACTAAATCATTTAGTCTTAAAGAGGCAATCGGTATTGAAGCAAAGATAAACATATTAAGCTGGCTACCATGCAATATAGGTACAATTTGCCTGTACAAATCCGTGCAATACAAATTATAATTTACAAAAATCTACAAAAGTTAATAGTTTCTATTACTTTTGAATATGTTATGTGAGATGCATATTTTTTATCATCAATAAATTTCAATTAATTGATGTATAATAATACATATAACTCAAAGGACCAGTATATTATATACTACTTGGCATTATTTTGTTGTGTAATTCGTAGCAACATTATAAAATGCTCGTAAGCAGGTTATTATATACAAAATCTTTTTCTGACAACATTTTAGTAACCGCGCTGTCCAAATAAATGATGTTACTATATTATTATTTACCATATTTTCTTGCTTAGTGTTAATTGGCCATAAAAACATTAGTAGTCCGTTGTATCGAATTATCATTTAACTCGGGTACTAGATTAACGCCCACTGCGACCCTGCATCAGAACTGATAATAATCACCTCAAAAAAGGAATAAGATGTGGGTTTTATTTATTTATTTAACGTCTCATATTCAGTTAAAAAACTGATTTACAATAATATTGTGCGTGTGTGCTTACGCACATTATGCAGATATCTAAGGAGAAATAGTTAGGCGAGCGACAGTAGACACAGATTGCTTCTATTGATAGTTAGCTTCGTTCATCATTCAAATTATCAAATTGTGCACATTTATATAATTTATCTATATATTTTTGTAAAACATGTTTTTTATTTCGTTAAATATATTTTCCCGCTTTGACTTCTATTATGGACACATAGTAGGGTTTGTCAACAAAACCCATTTAGGGTTATTCGGTTACAAGTTGACATCACAGAATACCATGCAATAAGCCATTATGCATGTACCATTACATTGTTATTAAAAGTGTGGCATTAATGCTTCCTACCACTGGTATTTATCATTACAAGACTTGTAAACGACAAGTTTAATAAAGATAGGGTTGCATCTTAGTTGATCACCTAGTATAATTTAAACTTTATACAATATTTTAATGTCTAGTAACATGATTTACATAATTTCTCATGTTCTTTAATCTATACTCAATGCTAATATGCAGCATTTTAAACTATTTTAAAAATAAAAATAAATTCCATGTTTTATATTCAAATACAATCAACTTGAAATCCCATCGTGGGTGTACCCACCAACATATTGAAAGTAAACAAGCCACATCTAAAGCATAGCAGCTATAGTGATTATTATTATACATTTGTTCTTGTTACCCCAACCAAAGTGGATCAATTTGGTCATAAATGGCATTCAATTTAATGCTGCTAGATTTAAAATATAGATTTGTTTGTCATCGTTTGTACAACCCTACAAAGTAAAATAATTAATTTAATTAGACCACAAGTCGATAGGGTACAATGCATGAATGTCAATGTTTGGTTCATTTACAAGCAAAATTAGTAATTTATTATTGTTTACGGCTTACGCGGTGAAATAAATTTACTTCTGGTGGGTATACCCACCAAAGTTAAGGCAGCTTACAAGCTTAAATATAAACTCAATGTATAAAAGTATCTAAAATTACCTTTAGACCTTCCGCCCTGCGTACGGGGAGTTTTACGAAGACCGCTTACGATCGAAATTTAATATTTTTCACTTTTACAGTGGGTACTTTGGTCGCCCCTGGTGGTTACACCCACTAAAACCATGACGGATAACAAGTGGAAATCAAAAGTCAATACATAAAAGTACCTTAAACCACCCTCAGACCTTCTGGTCCAGTTGTAGGAAAGGTTTAGGAAATTTCATTTATGATATAAATCGACAGATATGTATTTTTACGGTGGATACTTCAGTCATCCCTGGTGGGTACACCCATCTAAACCATTTTATCTTACAAGCATAAACTTACACTAATATATTAAAGTACCTAAAACCACCCTCATACCTTCCGCCCTGCGTAGGGGCAGGGGAAAGACCCCTTTGCAACCGAAATGTATTATTTTTCATTTTTAAAGTAAGTATTCTGGTCACCCCTGGTGGGTACACCCACCAAAACCGTGACGAATAACAAGCAGAAATCAAAAGTCGATATATAGAAGTACCTTAAACCACCCTTAGACCTTCGGCCTAGGTGTGTGGCAGGTTTAGGAAAGTCCATTTTCGATAGAAATTGAAAATTCTTTATTTTTTCGGTAGGTACTTTGGTCATCCTTAGTTGGAACACCCACCCAAACCATGATATCTTGCAAACTAAACTCAAATTTAATATATTTAAGGGCGTCAAACCACCCTTAGACCTTCCGCTCTGCGTAGGGGGGAGGATTGTGTAGGCCCCATTACCACCGAAAATAATTATTTTTTTATTTTTACAGTGGGTACTTTGGTCACCCCTGGTGGGTACACCCACCAAAACCGTGATGGCTAACAAGCGGAAATCGAAAGTCAATATATAAAAGTACCTAAAACCTCCCTTAGACCTTCCGCCCTGCGTAGGGGGTGGTTTGTGAAGGCCCCATTACCACCGAAAATAATTATTTTTTAATTTTTACAGTGGGTACTTTGGTCACCCCTGGTGGGTACACCCACCAAAACCGTGATGGCTAACAAGCGGAAATCGAAAGTCAATATATAAAAGTACCTTAAACCACCCTCAGACCTTCCGCCCCCGGGGGGGGGAGGTATACCTACAGTTGGCTCAAAGTCTACTAGGGTTCAGCTGCTATACGGCCGGTCAGCGGTTAGCGCGTGTTTCTAAGGAGAGTCGTGAAATAACCTGGCAGAAACTTATTCGTCTATACATTTCTTTATCAGGAACACACAACATAAATCATACCGTAAAATATTGCAGAAAACAAAGGATAAAATATATGCTCAATATTGGGAAATCACAGTTCAAACATTACATCAGTCGTGTAAAACTTATCCAAGCTAGTGAGTTATTGCTATTTACAGTCATTATGTGTAACGGTAATCAACGAATCTATAAGTATAGGCATAATAATTTCAAACTTGATACGATACAACCCGAGCTATAATAGAGAAAATTGGCGATTCTTCAACTCGCATGTCTATTTTATAGGATTTTTTGTTGGTTCATGTTTATGTGTTCGTACCTTGCCATAGTATCTGGTAACATATAATAAGTATAAACTAGGAAAACGCTCAGCTGGACGCGTTGATAAGCGAGCACGTGCTACACAATTCGTTGATGGTCCAAATTTCAACCTGATCTGTATCTTCGTGCAACCGCTATCATGAGCCAAAAAAGCTCCAGCTTCGTTCGTTGCCATGGTAATTGGTAACGTTATACTTTTGTTAAAATGTAATTTCCATCTACACTACTTATCGGATCAAAATAAAATTAACATATTTGTGACCGTACGGACATTCTAAATGATTTGGCCAACTGAGATTTTGTCGCCGATTAGTTTAAAAAAAAAAAAATTGATTAACTTTAATGTAACTTTTTAACTTTTTGAACGATTTTGCCAAAAAACTAATGGCATTCAATCCAGATCGAAGCTTGCGGATGGTCCAAATTTCAACTCGATCCGAACCTCCGTTCGACCGCTATCATGAGCCAAAAAAGCTGTGCGACTTTCCGTTGCCATGGTAACGGTACTTTGTTATAATGTAATTTCCATCAACACTTACTTATGGATCAAAATAAAATTAACATATTCGTGACCTGACGGACATTCTAAATGATTTGGCCACCTCAGATTTTGTCGCCGTTAATTTGAAAAAAAAACTTTCGATTAACTTTAATGTAACTTTTTTACTTTTTGAACGATTTTGCCACAAAACTAATGGCATTTAATCGAGAACGAAGCTTGCGGATAGTCCAAATTTCAACTCGATCCGAGCCTCCGTTCGAACGTTATGGCGAGACATACAAACAAACAAACAAAGAAAACTTAAAAAAAACTAAAAAAACAAAAAAACAGAAAACAAAACCAGTGACTATTTTTTCCGGCGGAGTCAAATGGAAACGCTCGCTTAAAGAAATAAAAATTACGGTGGCCTTCTAGCGTGAAGGTCTAGTCCCAGTCCTAGTCTACATATTAAGTATTGTTTTGACAGTTCAAGTTTTATTATTCACATGCATGACGCTAGAGAATCTTTTTTTACGAAATGGGCTAATGCTAATGTTATGTTTCCACATTGTGCTCTTGGCTTTAATACACAAACAATGATATAATAAATATTAGTAGGAAAACGCTAAAGTCCCGTCGCGTTGTTGAGCGAGCACCAGTACGTGCAACAACGACCCGAGTACATTCCCATAAAGTTACATACCAACTATGAAACGCTCAGTTGGACGCGTTGATAAGCGAGCACGTGCTATAGCTAGACCCACATTGCACATTTTTTTTAAATTTTAAAATTTGCGACGTTCGCTGTCCACAGGGCCATGTTTCCAGTATTATTTATTATTGCCAAGGTATTTGGGTATATAAACCCGTGTGTAAACCTTTACTTTGTGGATAAAATCCACCGCCATCTAGAGAACCTTGACTCCTTGGGAAAACTATTTTAACTCTTTGGTGTCAAATAATACACTGCTTCCTCAAAAGTTTTTTGGTTACTTCTAGGTGGCAGTGCATTATAGAAACTTCGCGCGTCTTTTCGTTGCCATGGCAACGTTACTTTTGTTATAATGTAATTTCCATTTACACTAGGCCTACTTATCGGATCAAAATAAAATTAACATATTCGTGACCGGACGGACATTCTAAATGATTTTGCCACCTCAGATTTTGTCGCCGTTTAGTTTGAAAATAAAACTTTCGATTAACTTTAATGTAACTTTTTAACTTTTTTAACGATTTTGCCACAAAACTTATGGCATTCAATGCAGATCGAAGCTTGAAGATGGTCCAAATTTCAACTCGATCCGAACCTCCGTTCGACCTAGCTATCATGAGCCAAAAAAGCTCCGCGACTTTCCGTTGCCATGGTAACGGTACTTTGTTATAATGTAATTTCCATCTACACTACTTATCGGATCAAAATAAAATTAACATATTCGTGACCGGACGGACATTCTAAATGATTTGGCTATCTCAGATTTTGTCGCCGTTTAGTTTGAAAAAAAAAACTTGGTTAACTTTAATGTAACTTTTTAACTTTTTGAACGATTTTGCCACAAAACTAATGGTATTCAATCGAGAACGAAGCTTGCGGATGGTCAAAATTTCAACTCGATCCGAGCCTCCGTTCGAACGTTATGGCGAGACATACAAACAAACAAACAAACAAAAAAAAGTGACTAATTTTTCCGGCAGAGTCAAATAGAAACGCTCGCTTCGCTCGCTTCATAAGTCTTTAAGGTCTTGACCGATTTAGCTAATATATTTTGTAAAATAGGAGAGAATGTTGTACTTACTGACCCTGCAAAATTTCATAACGATCAGAACATTTTTAATTTTTAATTTTTTAATATTTTTTTTTTATTTCTTATAACCAACGATTGGATTTTGTTCAAAAACTTTACAGCAACCCTCATAGGTGGTATGTACATGTGTGCAAAATTTTAAGTCGATCAGAGAAACGGTGCGACCTGTACCGAAGCAGTAACAGAAAAAAACAAAAAAAACAAAAAACAAAAAACAAAAACAGACATTCGAGCCATAAGAGTCAAGTGGAGACGCTCGCTACGCTCGCTCAATCAAACGTAAAACAAAAGCAAACAAGAAAACATGAACGATGCACACGTGCGAGCAACACGAAATTGAAACTGGGATAATATGGTTTCAGTCTTAGCAAAAATGACGAATGGAAAAATACGCAAATAAAATGTCTTGAACAAGATCAGTCCTAGACCATGGACTTTTAATAACCAGCGTTATTAAAATATATCACAGCAAGCAAGTAACTCTGCAGTTAGGATGTTGCCATTGAGTTATAGAACGTTCTTATTTTCATTGATGTTATATAGCCTTTAGTTATCTACTGAATTGTATTTTTTTTTTTTTTACATGTGAGAAAGAGTTTAATACAAAGGGGAGGATTATCTGAGGATCTGCTTTACTATTGTCTTATTTATTTATTTTAATCGTGTATCTCAACTCTCAATACAATTTTTTATGTTTTTCAAAATGAGAAAGGCCTTCGTAAGAGAGATGCTGTATAGAGAATTATTTTTATATCACAATGCAAACTGCGTTGCAATTCGATGCTGCTGCTTGAACTGTTCTGGTTTATTTAAATATACAACGAGCCCTTGATGACAAAATGGCAGCAATAACAGCACTGTTTTCTAGGCATTGTTCAACAATCTAGCTATTTTTCGAACTTGGAATTTTTTACTGATAACAAAATATGTGATAATATTTTCTGGTCTCAGATGTACCGTTTTAGGCGAAGGGTTTTAGCTTCTGGAATTAAATAACTATAGCAATATAGTTATTAGGGAATAGAAAACATTGAAGCTAATATTGTATTGGTTTTTATTGGTTGCTAAAGGAATTTTGCATTTAGTGTTATTTTATTTGAACAAGATTATCTATGTACCGACTTATGGAATGAAACGTTTAATTAATACACTGAGTCGTCCTTGCAATGAACAGCAATAGTAACTCGTTTTGACCCCCGCTCAAAATCAGTTCTTATTTTAGCTAAGTGTGAGCGAGCTAACTCTAAACAAGGATTAAATAACGCACGTTTAAAAATATATTTCACGAACCAGTGTTGACAATGCGTTGCCCCCTATGCATGGTTAGGCTTTCTTCTTTATCACTAAATTCAAATAACTAACAAAATCGTCATATTTCGCGGTGGTACAATACAGAATCTAGGCAAGATTGAAGTAGGGGTGAACCCAAGGCGGCCACCTTCTTTGAAACTGACGTCACGTGCAGACGACCTTGAGATGGCGAGCGCATACGGTCCAGCTTTGATGCAGGGACTTCCATGAAAATACTGCCACAGATCACCGGACTCTCCGCCCCTAATCATTGCCCGATTATACTCCCACCCACCATAGTGTATAATACATAACAAAATAATACACGATACAAAGGTTTGAGGTTGCACAGGAGTAGCTATAATATCGGTGCGATGCAGTGTCCCAGCATTTCAGTTAGAACTCGACCCACAACTGTCATATCGGCATAATTTTTTTTTTTATTCTATTCACGATAAAATTTACTAGGACTTATGTTTTGTTGATTTTCGAAATTGAATATAATATGGTCTTATAAACAATTGCGAACTTGGTCAATATTTTGAAAATTTACCTTCACTTTAGAGCTTTATAAAAAAATTACAAAAATAATTATGGAAAAAGTACAAAACATAAGTTCTAATTTCAACATTTATCTTCAAAATAAAAAAAAAATTATCAAAATCGAGTGTCTAGTTACCGCTAAACTACTGAACTACGAATGCATGTTTTGCCGCTATTTTAGGCCTTTTCAGCCCCAGCAAGTGGCGCACTATGGCGATACGACTTTTTGAGTGACAGGGGGGTTATTTATGTTCGAAAAAACGATTTCATTGGCCATGAGTAAAATTGTTTAACTAATGCAGAACACCACACAATGCATATAACTATAAAACGTATTTGTTATAGAACACGGTAACAGTATAAGACATATTGAGTTATGTGTGCAAGGTTTTGCTTCAATCAACAGGTTAATATTAATTTTGTTAAGATGTGCCCAATGAAAACACGTACATTGCAAAATCATAATAGGTCATATATATCTTCGATGAAAAGCAATGCTAAAATATGGTAGTATGATTTACAATGGCCATCTGTTCATAATTAGATCACGCCGCACACATTATGTGAAAATATAGTTACTTTAAAGAATGTATCGCAATCTTTGTGAATATGGTACTAAACAAATTGTAACTATTCAAAGATTCGAATTGAAAATGCCTCGTTTTGGCTCGAACCCGGATCATTTGGTTCTATAGGAGCGTTTCTTTATTAGTCTGTTGGATGAGCCACGTCACAAACAACTCGTTTTGTTATGCGCAGAGCGCAAGGCAATCTAAAAATGTAAATATTGTTCCGTGGTGGTATAATATGTAATTGTTATTATTTAATACAATCCAGAAATTAAAAAAGTTCGCCCCGACCGGGACTCGAACCACGGATCTCCCACATTCCAGGTGAGCGGCTTAACCCCTAGACCACCACAAAACACAATAAAAACTTTTTTAATTTCTGGATTGTATTAAATAATAACAATTACACCTACGGCAGTGTTTCCCGATTAACCAAATCGAGAAATAATATGTAATGTTTATTTGTAACAAGTCATTTATAATCGATTTAAAGTTCCTGAGTTTTAGCCTTTGATAACGGTAACATAATATAGAAATTGTATCAACTGAGGATATAACCCCAGTCTTCCGCTGTCTGAGCTGATGCTCCAACCAACTGAGATTTGGATATGGCGTTATTAATTCGGTCTACTAGGTACTTCTATTTTATTATTGGTGTGTGATAGCGTTGATTTAATCAATAATCATAGACAAACAGTGAAAACAGTGCGGGACTGTGTGCATACCCAGAAATAATCAAATCTATAATAAAGGACTACATCTAGGCTATAAATTAAAATCCGTACACTGTACAAGCAGTATTCGCATTTACTTATTCACTGACCGGATTATTTCTAGATTAAGAAAAGCAATGATCGCTGCGTCACAGATCACAGATAAATCACAGATAAACGCATTGAATCTAATAGTCCCCCCTCCCCTCGACTCGAGCTCAAATCTCGCCGATGAGACTGTCCCAAGGCCGTGCATCGCGCGTTTTTAATCACTCCCGACGTGTGTAAATGACAAATCATTGCTTACATTTTTGCGTATGTTAGTTGTGTCATGAAATTAAACATAGCAAATTCTGTAACAACAACCATAATAAGAACAACAAACTCTGTCCGTTCTGTAGTTTTCATTAGAATACATATGCAGCCTAGATTCTAGAAGAAACAGACAAAGACAACGTAAAATATTTGGATCTGAATATGAAAAAATACAAATTTTTGACTGCTCTCTTGAACTCATTGAAATGGTGTTCCACTCCACTATACGTCATGCAGTGGCGGGTTGTGCATTGCAGGGCGTTGATTATGTACTATACAGAATTTCACTTGTTCGAGCCCTCATCACGTAATGTATATGAGAGCAAACTTTAGGCTTTTACTACATTGACCTTGTAAGTGGTGTTGTTAACCTTTGGAAATAAAGTTCCATATTATTGTCATTCTTCAAAAGTAGTCCATTCAGATATTATTAGATAAAAATCTCTAAACGAAAATATACATTAAAAAAACGAATTCCGAAACAGAAAATGTGATGCTCCATTTCAGTAAATTTTAACCTAATTTTTTATGTAATAACGAAACATACAGGCAAACATATGCAAGGTGGCTGTCGAATTGTATAAGTGGATGTGCTTATTTACTACGGAAATTCTGGGATTAATATTTTACTCACTTTGGTTTTACCCCCCCCCCTGCCCCGCTCCCCAGGTTCATACGCCTCTGTAATAGTGCGTGCAAATTTATTATGCCGAGCAATATGCAACGATGCGGTCACGGGGCAAAGTAAATTTATGTATTTATAGCGTAGAAGTTTAGATAATAATGACGTAGAATCAATTAAAATAAAGCAACACCCTCCCAACACTTGGTTTTCAAAACACATAAAATGGAGCATCATATAAATAATGTGCTTTTTTAGAAATCAATCCAGAAATAAAAAAATCCTTCCCAGCGGGGTACCGTAACGCGGTCTCCCGATTGCCGGTCGAGTGCTTTACCCCTAAGCTACCGAGACGGTTAACTTCATAACATCCAGGTTGTTGGTACATTGTATAGACCTGAATAGATTTCTGGATTGATTTCTGTAAAATTGATTGCACCTTCAGGAGTGTTTCCAATTGAGAAATAAACCCTCGCTCATACCTGCGTTAGGTAATGACATTCTAAATCGTGTTTAGATGGTCAGTTCAAAAGCAGCAGAATCGTCACAGTACTGTTCCTTTCTATTCAGATCTACAATGTACCAACAATCCAGATGTAATGAAGTAAACCGTTACGGTAGCTTAGGGGAAAAGCATTCGACCGGCAATCGGGAGACCCAGGGTTCGATACCCCACTAGGATGGATTTTTTTATTTGTGTTTACATACATTGTATAGTATAGATCGTTCTTTAGTTTCTATAGTTAAATTGATATAAAACCTTGATTTCAACGACTTCCAGGTAACTTTTTCAGCTTTTTGTTTCAAATTGCACCATATCACTATTACGTGCATGTTAAATTTGAACGTTGTAGAGTGTAGACCTACCCGTCTGGTGTCGAATTAGGGTCTATTAGTTAGTTATAGTAGCCCGAGTGTTAGCACACCGCTGCTTGGCTGCGCGGCGCCCTGACGGGCACCTAGATAACACCAGGAAAGTATTTTGAGCGAGTTTCAACTCCCTTTTTTTTTACCCAGAAAGAATGTTCATACCCCACTCAATTATGACAGTTTTCTATCATGTATTATGTTTCTTGACAGCTGGGTGATATTTCGAAAACACCCCAACGCTGCTAGTTTTATGAGGTGCCCGAGTGTACTGTACTAGTGCTCGGCTTGACTGCGGTTCCCTAACGAGCACCAATAATAATTGTATGTGAACAAACAACGGTCAATCGGTCATTACAAGTTTTCTGCCTAATTGACCCCAACCAATGTTCATATTATTATCTATAACTTTGCATTGTTTTAGTTTGTTTGCGACCTGAACAACCTGTGGTGTGGCTTATCCTAAGTTTCGATTAATTTGATTCATTGTTGTAGTCGAGTGTTGCTATTATAGTAACCTAAACATTCTCGCAATTGACGTATTTTTTTTCCCCCTTGTGTCCATATCTACTGTCTGTGTCAACTGTCGAGCGGACAATCTGTTTTATTTCCTCCTTCGAGACTATGACTCAGCGGTCTGCGCGGCATACATACGCCAGAGAACTACACCAAAAACATCGCGAATGATTGCGCGGTGTGGGGCAGGGGTGACACCCACTCCATGACCTGCTCAATGGAAGTGCGTAACGTGTGAAGCGATGACTCAATTTGACGAGTGGAGAAGAAAGATTGACTGTTATTTTTTCTGTGTTTAGTGTTTGTATGTTTGTTTGATTCTTTGCTTTTTACCAGTCACGAATCGTGGGGAATCCCAAGCGGGGAGAATTTTGCGATAATTGTTAGATGTGCATATAAATCTATCTATATTATGTGGAAATTATTAGGGTGTGGGACGAGTTCACAGAATACATGATTATAATATACTATCGGATTTCACCTATGTTTATCAGTTACATGGTTTGATAATCAAGAAAGATGTATAAAATAAATAAGTTAGCGCGACGTGCGGCGCAACGTGCACTCATGTGTTGATGATTGCATCTGAACTGTTAGTAATATCATTACCAACTTGTGCAAGAATGTCAATAAAAAAACTTATCCAACGATAGCCACACCTAATTGCAAAGAATTATCATTAAAATTAATTACGGGACCTAAGACCACGAGCAATTTTTTGAACATGCTTTTTTTTAAAGTGGTTTTTATGTAATTTAGCTCTACTCAAAAAAATGAATAGATGATTTTCAGAATATGATATTTAAGCTGGGATTTTTTTTCGGGGGGGCGGGGGGCAAGGCACTGGTCTTTATACATAAAATGGTACTTCCGTAACTAACTCAATAATCGTCTACAATTGAATGATAAAATGAAAACTTACAAAGCAATTTAAACATACAACCCTTCGTTCAAATGCAGTTACCAGGTATCTCAAGAAGTCTTTCAGCAACGTTTTTTTACATTACATGCCGGTACGGCGGTAACTGGTACCGGGTACCTATTACGGACGTGGGTTTGAATCCATTTAGTTTTTAGTCCGGAAGTTTTATGAATCTTTCTTCATTCACAGCATACAATTGCCATTTTGGTATTTCCTGATAATGTACATGATTAGTTTTTACCTTTAATATAATATATGAGTCTGAACAAAATATGGTTTGATGTTATTAACTCAGCCACCCTACCCTCCTAGAACAGCTAACATTATCTTGATCTAACTCGTTCGACGAGTGAGCCCGAGCCGAGAAGCTGCATGTGTGAACGATCTGGCGCTACGCTGACTGAGACGCGCGCTTTCGGAGCTTCTGCAGTACATGGTGTAGTCACAGCCGCACAAGGCAACAGCGACCGTGTATTGGACGGCTCATTTTCGAATATTTTGAGCGACACTTGTAAAGTCCCACCTCCAGGGCCTCTCTCAAGCTTCTCCTTCCACCAACATAGGCCACTATACCGAGGTCCTGTCCCACCTTAAGCGTTTTCCTAGTAAAACTGTCATCTTATCAATAAGGACACTAGGACATTGGATGTATTTGGACAATGCCAATTGGATGAACATAGCGAGAGTTGACTCAATTTCACCTAGTACGTATATGCATAACTTAAAGATAAATTTACCACCTGGAGGAAAAAAGTTCTGGTGTTTGTTCATTCACTTGTTTTGCTGTGTTGGTACTTTTTGTTTTAAATAATAAATAAATAAATAAATTTTATTTAGAGTCTACCCACTCAGTTATATAACTGATTTTCAGTGGGGGACTTTAAATCAAAGCGACCAAGCCAACCCTGTAGGCCCCGACGCAATCGGCGAGTTAGCGATAACCAACCAAAGATCGTTATTTGTAATAGGAAATATAGCAATCAGTGGTATGGACAGTGCGAACACCCGCGAATCAACGCCAGAATCAACAAGGCCGATTCAGAACAACTCTGAAATTTATTATGTGCTTCGTTGCTAGGACGGCTCCAAAGTCACCGTTTACAAACTCCTAAGACAAGAACTGATGGACTTAAGTCCAAATCAGAAGTTAAAAAACTTCTGACTTTGACGGGAATCGAACCCTGGACCTTCTGCATTGGAAGCAGATACGCTAACCACAAGACCAACGAGCCACACACGCTATAATCGCGTTCAATCGGCCCCTGATCTTGATTAATTTCTAGGGAGTAAGTAAGAAACCGTCGAGGTCTTGGACATGTCTGTACCGAGGTCTGTACTTTAATTGTCACATTTTAAAATGTACGAATAAAATTTGAAAGCCACACTTCTGAGTTTGTTTTTCGATTTTACCATGCTTGATTTAGTCAACTGGTCAGACGGCTAATCCTGCCAACCTTTTCACTGGACCCTATTTAGTTAATTAACAACAAACAACATCAACAACAAAAACAACAAGTAACATATCTCATGGATATCTCGATTCAGGTTTCATATTATTTCGTTACTAAGAGATTTTAAAAGATTTAACTTGGTCTGCTTCAAACGAAAGTCTTCCACTGAGAATCAGTTGTGTGACTGATTTGGTAAAGACCGGGTATAGACACTAAATTCGAATGTATTTTATTTATTTTATTATTTTTTTAAAAATACTTTGTACCACCAATCACCATCGTCGACTTTTTAACATAGGCCTACTTGTATTGTTGGCCTGTATATTATTTAATCCTTGATACAGTTAACTTTTAAATTATGAAACCGTAGCTAGAAAAACGAAATAATAATGCATATGAAATTGTGGCCCATTACTCTTAAAAAAAACGCTCATCAATCAACGTGGCTGTAAATAGCGTTTGCTAAGTGACCTATAGTAAAAAAACATTAGCGTAGTATTTGAATTTGATACAATTTCAGTAAATAATAGTGTGCATATGTTCATTTAAATGAATAGTATGGTTTATTGTTACTATTTGCAATGATTGCAGCATGATTAATTCTAAATATGTATTATAGTGCTTAAAGTAGAGTTGGGAATGTTTAACCTAAAACTTAATTTAGTTAATAACTGCTATATTTATATGTTTATTTTATTAATAAATTTCACTTTGTAGGCTTTCGCGACCCCAATTATAATATGACTTAGGCTCCGATAGCTCAGTTGATAAAGCATCGGTACGTTACGTAAAGCCGAAAGTTCTGGGTCCGATCCCCAGTCGGGGCTAACTTTACGACAGTTGCAATCAATTTTTTTTTGTGTGTGTACGTCTACTTACTTTCGTACTTTTCGGATTACAAGAAGCGAAATCAACATTTTATTGTTTTGTTTTCACATTCTGAAAACTCCATAAAAAGTTGCAATTTTGGGTCGATATTTAAAAATGTTTGGTGTCCAAACAGGTCAGTTTCTTATAAAATAAACCAGACATGTACGAGGATTGGTAACGTCTTCCTGAGGATGCACAAAGATATCTTTTTCGATAGAAAATAGAAATGTAGGCTTTTCGAAAAGAATGACAGCATTTTTTCGGCTCGAATTAGTATTTACCAAATTTCAACATACCGGTACTAGTTATTTCGTCGTGTTTTAACTGCACTCGGACTCTGTAAACGATGTTTTACAGCAACTAACTGCGATCTAAAAACTCAAAAAATGAACGTGGCCCATTTTAGTAAATTTTAGCCTTTTTTTATGTAATGACGAAGCTTACAGGCAAATATATTAGTTTTACCAAGGTGACTGTCAAATTGTATAAGTGTATGTGCATAAACTAGGCGCCCGCAGGGCCCGCCCGCCCGTTTAGGGGCTTCGTTAAAAAAACTTAATAAAAGAACAGTATTTCACCCTGTTTGGAAAATATTGTATTTGTTTTCGTTGCTAAAATGTTCGTTTTGTGAATCTAACGGTTTGAAGGTGAAATCTAGCGGATATTTAGGAACTTTTAGCGTAGCTACAACACAACAACACACAAAAACTATATTATTTTGGTATTGCATTCAGCCCACAACTTTTTTCTAAAACGCACCAAACGCACTATAAAAACCTGATTTTCAAAATTTTAGCCTGCGGCGCTATTGTTTGGGGCGACCCCGTACGTGGTCCCTATATTATACCCCCGGGATGAAAAGCCTGAATAAAACACTGAGCCTATGTATATGTATCTGTTAGGGGGGCCCACATATAAATTTTGCGGGCGGGTCCATGAAACGAAGTTCCGCCACTGTATATAGCTCACGTTAGTTTTGCCTTGGGGTCCCGGTTCGTACGCCACTGCGTTATTGTTCTTTCAACCAGATCTCGACTCCCGCCCCACTCCTGGCATAACCCAATGCTGAAATCTCGATACTTCTGAACTTGTCTCGATGATTCATGACCTCATGTTGTCGCAGTCTCTGAACTTGTCTCGATGATTCATGACCTCATGTTGTCGCAGTCTATCTCCAAAGTCTGGTATTTTGGCCTCCCTGGAACCGGTCGCGCGTGGTGGTTTGCATTTTATAGGAGGTTAATACAAATGTGACTCCCCATCCAGCAAGCAATATTTTTAGACAGGCTTTGTATTTGGTAGGCGAGGCCACAGCCAGCATTGCTGCTTGGGCCAACTTTGTTTCAGATGTTATTAGAAACGGCGCTGACGGAAATTCCGAGGTTTTTCCTCCGAGAACCCTTCTACATCTTCTAGCTCTGACTTCATCAAATGAAAAATATGCAATTCACGAGAATATATTTTATATTATATGATCAATGATATCGATGTCATCAATCCATATTCTACGTTGGATTTTATTTCGGCCATCGATATCCACTTTATCCTCGAATCTATCAATAGCTTCTACATTGACGCTATAGGAGCATGCTCACAAAAATTGTAAAACGATATTGTACGTAATCTAACTATATTTGCTTGAACACTACTAGATCATTGAATTATTGTATGGATGGTTAGAGAACCAGTGCAAATATTACCCCCTAACACACCAAAGAAATTGTCCTCCTTTTTCGAAAAAAAAAAAAAAGAAATAGTCACAACGAACAATCTTTTTACACAAAGCCCTCGAATAAATTGTAATTACCCCCCGAGGATCTTATCCTTGCCTTGGTTAACCATACTTACCATCTTCGTACTTCCCATACTTGCCGTCTTCGTATACTTACCATTCTTCCCATCTTCGTATACTTACCATGCTTCCATCTTCGTGCTTCCCATACTTACCGTCTTCGTATACTTACCATTCTTAGAATTTGTTTCGTATACTTCCCATAATTAGTGTACTTCCCATACTTCTAGAATTTGTTTCGTATACTCCCCATAATTAATTATTAATTGTCCCATACTTCGTAAAGCTTATCATGTATACTTTCCATTCTTCCTATAATTCGATCGAGGCGGTTGGTAGTTGGTACACAGGTCTGAAGGGACCAACATAACAAACGCAACAAAACCTAACATTTTCAACTATTTATGTCGTACATTTGAACTTGGATCTTGGATCTAGATCACATGTGTGGCTGTTGTCACACTGTACAATATTGTTTGTTTATCTTCTGCAGAAACATCTGACACTTCGTTCTCATTCGAAATTATTTATCACTCTGGGCAATTAGGAAATTACAATTGTTTGGGAATCCCAGAAAAGTTTATATTGTGATTCTAAACCCGTGGAATATCCCGATACAAACAGTTTATAATTATTTTTAAATTGAATCATTGTTGTACTTGTAGATCATTAATATAGTCAATACATTTTCTCTCGTTCAAACGTATCCAGTACGTATTGACAATGAACGGTTTGACATGTAGTGATTCTTTGTGCATGCATGCATGAGACTGTCGCAGTGTCGCTCGCATGGAAGGAAGCTTCTCCAATAAGAAAAGCGCGGTAAGACGAGTTTGAAAGCTTCGCATGGTGTCTGGCCTGAACACGTGTGCTGAGGCTGGCGATGTTTTCAGGACAGAGTGTAGCCCGGCTAAACCACCTGTCACCATAAACCTTACTCGACAGCCTGAAACCTTGGCGTGGGGCAACTCGACCCGGCGTCCGCTCAAGTTGTGTAGGAAACCTGTGCCAAGCCAGAGATTGTTGCAGGCAGTGGCGTACCCCGGTACAATAAAGCTAATCCCTAGTCCAGGAATGTATTATATTTTCCGGGGAGGCTGGCTGTCATGATTATCCAGGGAGAAATTGTTGAGTGGCGTAGGAACCTGTGGAGGGGCATGGGCAGGGGGGGGGGGGCAAAACTAACGTCAGTTAAATATTAATCCCAATATTTCCGTAGTATGCACATACACTTATACAATTCGACAGTCACCTTGGTGAAACGAATATGTTTGCCTGTATGCTTCGTCATTGCACAAAAAATTAGATTGAAATTACTAAAATGGGCCACTTCACGTTCATTTTTGTTTACGTTTTTAGATCGCAGATAGTTACTGACTTGTTGTAAAACATAGCTTACAGAGTCCGAGTGCAGTAAAATATGACGAAATAACTGTAGTATGGTGATTTTTTTTCACAAAATCTGCTAATTTATTCGCCCCCCCCCCCCCCCCCCCCCTTTCAAAGCGTTCCTCCGCGCCTGAAGGAACTGGCTTCACGCAATGCAATAGGGTGATTGGGGGGGGGGGGGCATTGTTTATAGAAACTTGTAATCGTTTCATATCGTCTCTTCGTGGATGTCACCAGGCGCGTAGGAAGGGGTGAATCCCCCCCACTTTTTCCTGTGCACCTTTCCGTCACTGGCTACAACTTAAAAACTAGAAGCAAAAAAAAATCATCGGCTCAATCATTTCTCCTCCACGCATTCAGAGCTCCAACGCGGACTCACCACCCACCCAGCTACCTCAGAGTCATGTACAACCCAAGTCATTAAAATGAATCTGGTGCGCTTTACGCGCCATGTACTCATTCCATTTTGTTGGTAATTGGTTTGATTCTGGCCCCGAGAAATAATTAAGCTTGTACCTAATTTACTAAATACAAATCATAATCGATGATTAAATATGCTTTAATTGTATATTTCTAATTATATTTAATTGAAATTGTTTGTCTAATACAATTGCGGTAACTGTAATTTAATTATTTGACAAAAGGACCTGTTAAAGCAGTGATGTTGGAAGTATGCCAGTTCCTTGCCGCGACAGACAGTTCTTGCTAAACATACTTCAGATATGATCATGTTGTTTGGCTGTGAACTTCGTAGTCCGGCTTATAGTGTGTGCTTATGCGAGTGCCCTGTACGTGCTGTTATGTGTGTATGTACGTGTTGGTTTACAGTAGATAGTCCATGATGGAATCGTGTCCAGCTTGATTGTTCGGTTTTTCCAGCCTCTAGCGTTGGTCATTTTCACTCGTTATATGTGTCGGCGAATGCAGGGTTGGCTTGGTCTGCTTTAAATTAAATTTCCACACTGAAAGTATTTGGTGACGCTTGAGCGCCTCGAGTGCAGTTCTTTCGTACTTTCCGGATTACATGGAGCTGGAAATCAAAATTTTTTGTTCAGTTTTCACCCTCCGGCAGATAACTATATGTGCTTTTTGAATTTTGAATTTTTTTCCGCAAAAAGTCACAGATTTTTTCGTGCAAGCCCTCAAAGTCCATACAAATTGCAAACTTTAAAGGGGCTAAAAACCCCAAAAATTATTTTTTTCACCACGTGATCTAGAGCATAATACTATACTAAAATTACCGTGTTAAAAATTATATCTTGTAACTGTGATTTAAACACGAATTTTTCGATTTTTTATCATCCAGAAATTTGCGAAAATTGGTGTTTTGGGAAATTTCTCAAATCGGCTTTACTTTAACTTGCTTCTTTTTTGGTCCACATAGATACTAGAGCATAGTACCAATCTAAAATGCCCCTTTATAACATCGTGTCTTGAAACTGTGCCCAAATATACCCTCAAACACGCAAAAATATGCATTCCAAAATCACACCCCATCTTGGTAATCAGCATATTTTGACCAAACTTCTTGCCCAAATTACAAAACAAAATATAGAGAATTTACAGAAAAGGCTGTACATTACGTCAATAATGGTCAATATTTTTTTGGATCAAAATCCTCCAAGGTCACGGGGCATAAAGATCGTCCCCATGTTATTTCTTATGGGAGATTTTTGCCGATGGGACCTAGCTCGAAAAATTTCATGTTTGACATTTTTTGGGGAGGTCATGGTGGCCCCAATAATTTTTCTGTTAATTGCTAAATTCATTACTAGTTAGCCTGAATGAAATATATTTTTTGAGTTAAGCGGTTAAATACCCCTTTAACCATAATTTAAATTTTCTTTGTGACCAAACAGGACCAAATTTTGAAGAACAAGGTAGGAGGATTGGTATCACTTTTCTGAGAATGTACAAAACAATTATTTTGAAAAATGAAGTTGTTTAAAAAGTACGAACGCACGTTTCGGCTCGAATCTTAGCACTTCTTTATTTGTGGCCACATTACAACTTACAAATGTCCCACAATTCTTTATTTGTGGCCACATTACAACTTACAAATGTCCCACAAGTGCAATTTACCAAACCATAACAAAACAAACATATCGCAACAATACAAAAAAAAATTACTTGCATAAAAATTAGTTAAAAATTATATGCGGTATGTTTCTTCCCAATTGTTTCTCTCTCTATCTCTCTCTCTTTCCATCTCCATCTCCATCTACTTCTCCCTCCTCTTTCAAATTCTGCCCTGTTGGTATTCTTTGCTTGTCAATTCTTCTAACATCTATCTCCAACTTTCTTCCTTATTTTCTTTTCTTCTGTCATTTTGATATTCCCACTTTGCTCCTTACAAATTAGTTAACTCTAAACTTAAATTTGCTGTTTTTGCTTTCTTCCTTCATCCGCCCTGCTTGCATGCGCCAGATTATAATGTCTACCATGCATGTTATCACAAAGCACCGGCATTATGTAACGCGGTAAGCTGATAGCGTACGTTGACGATGCTATCAAGGCACACAATCACGAAATGCAAGTGCTGCTGAGTTCACACTATACAAGATACCACCATGTAGGCCTACTGTAAATCCATTGCAACCAGCATTGTTATTCCTAGACCGTCCTCGACATTATTCAAAGTCTGGCGCGCTTGAACTCTTCTCTTGTCGAAGGGTGGTGAAGGGGGGGGGATGACTTCCTTACAACTAGCCACAGGTCCAGCATACCCTAGGCTAGGAACACTTACAACTAGCCACAGGCCAGCACACCCTAGGAACACAAACCTTCCATGGGGTGTTTCCACCATTTATCTTGGGCATCACCGAATCAGCACCGGCCTGCCAAGCTCGGCACCTCATCTTCTTCCTCATTCTCTTGTCGCACCACCAGCTAGCTCTATCCACTTTTTCCTGTCCTCCAACCGTCTTTCTCTCTCTTCAACCACTTCCCACTCCTCTCCTCTCTCCTCCACATCTGCATGTACTTGATCTTGCCTTCTATCTCAAATGCTTGTCTAGGGATTATATTCTTCTCCATTCTTCTCAATGTCCATACCATCGTAGTCGCAGTCGCTCCTTCCCTATCTTGAACTTTTGTCTCTCTACTCCTACTTTCTTCCTTATCATACTACTTCGTATCTTGTCCAACTTAGTCACACCTGCCACACTGCGTATGAACTTCATCTCAGCTGCCTATTGGGCACTTTCTTCTTTCCAGCCCATTGGCCATCTTGACATGTAAATTAAAACTTTTTAGATACTTCAGGTGAACTTGGTATGTTGCGGATAGGATATTTATTGTGACGGGATGTCCGCCAAGGGCTGATAAAGAAAACTCAATTCCTTGCATTCGCATTAACGACCGAGGAAAACCTCGGATAAACCTTCAGTCAGGATAGCTGATCTCGACGGGATTCGAACCCGAGACCTCCCGAATCAGAGTCACTCTTAGCGCTCGAGTCAACACTGTCGGTTGCTACACAAAGGTTGCAATCTAACTAATGTATTGATTTCTAAACGAGCTCATAGATGTGAGACTTGTAGCTACACGGAGGAAGACTTGTATGGTCTCACTATCGACCTGTGGCGGCATCGGGGGGGGGGGGTACACTGTTCAGGCGTTGACTTTACATGAATCAAGGGCTGGACGGAAACCTTCCGCACTCAAATCTACTTGTTTTTTTTGCTTTTGTGTTTTCCAATATGACAGCTGATATTTTGTGTAAATTTGTTTTTAACAATTTCGCCACATTGAAAAAAAAACATAATTTTATTGTTTCTAATAATCTGCAAGAGACACAATAAATTGTATTTTGTTCTGCATATGTGATTGGATGAGCGTAGCGAGCGAAGCGAAGATTCCATTTCACAACACTGGAGAAAAAAATCCGGAATGTTTTTTTTCTTTCTTTCTTTTTGTATTTTTGTGTGTTTGTTAACACGATTCCGGCTAAACCAATACTCCAATTGCCATGAAATTTTATGAAGGCGTTCGAAATCTCTGAACTTAGAACTGCCACGTTTTTGAGCGCAATCGGAAAATTATTTCTCATTAAAATCGCAATTTTACGATTTTTCTCGATTTTTAAAAAATTTCTTCGACTTATAACACCTACATGCTTTATCCGATTTCAATGATTTTTTCACAGAACCTTAATTTTATGAATTAAGATATTCGTGTGAAATTTGAGCGCAATCGAAAAATTATTTTTCATGAAAATAGAAATTTTGCGGGTTTTTCTTTTTTAAAACAATTTTTTGACGAATAACACCTACATGCTTTATCATATTGTAATGACTTTTACACAGAACCTTAATTTTAGGAATTTATATATTCGTGTGAAATTTGAGCGCAATCGAATAATTATTTCTTATGAAAATCACAATTTTTCGATTTTTTTCTTTTTTTTAAATCATGATCAATTAAAAAAAAGTTTATTTTTAATTTAATTTAATTTAATTTTAAAAAAATCTTGAACTTAGTAATAATTTTTTTACAGAACAACAGAAAATCCGCATAACACATGGCAGCTCAATGCACCAATTACGCTCATCCAACAACGCGGCGGGACTTAAGCGTTTTCCTAGTGATAAACTATAAATACCATGCTAAAACTTGAACTAAACTAACAACTGGGTGATATTTCGGAAGCAACCACTGCTCCTAAAGTCTAGTTGGCTATTGGCTTTCAAGTTGACGCCAAATTTAATATGCGTATTCACGCAAATACTTCCTCTGTCAACTTCAATGTATAAATACAATTAACTGATGATTCTGATGCATTTTTTAAATTTCTCGTGGGAAGCCTGCCCAGGGTGCATTGCATGCCCCTCTTCGGGTGAGGGATGACCGAGGGCTGTACAAGGGGACTCAATCCCTTGCTTTAGTTTTTACGACTGAGGAAAACCTCGGAAAAAACTTCAGTCTGGATTGCAGGTCTCGACGCTTTTTGTTTGTACTGTCGGTGATGACCGAAAACCCTTGTTACGTCTTACACCTTTGTGCAAACTTCTTACCCAAGTCTTACTTACTAACCTACAACAATCTCCCACATAAAGTTACCTTTTTTATTAACATTTAGGTTTGACATAAAACTAAGCATTCTCTTAGGTCATGAATGTGTTCCCTTTCCCCTTGGTTTTGTTAATGTATTTGCAGTTCATATTTGTGTGTAAATGTGTTTGTGTATATTGTTTCTTTTTTGCCACTGCTATCACTTTGTACATATGTATACGGATACAGTCCAGAATATGAAATGGGCGTGTTTTTTCATGCTCTACAACTTTTATTTGAAACAAATTTTCATCGGATCGTTAGTTTTGGTTTTATTTTGATAAATATTCGAAAACAATTCAGATAATTTAAAAAAGAGGGTAAAATTTGTCGTCAGATAATCAAAGAAGGGCGCGCCAAACGAGTTAATCTTTTCTTTACAAACAATTTTAAACAAATTTAAGCTTTTTCGGCTAATACTTCACTCAATATCGCTAATTTTCCATTCTTTGACAAAACTCAAAAATCTGAACAATTGGTTTTCAAAATGGCGGAAAACCCGCAACCGGATTTTTTATGATTCTGTTGGGGATGTTCAGGAGACCTACCTGAACAAATCCAACCGGTCCCTGCATTGTTTCTTTTTTTTTATGTGTGGCGTGGGTCATATCGCATCAGCCCTGTACTATATGTAGGATGGGAGCCGTCCCACCGTGCCGCTTCCCGTAAGGCCATCAACCTTTTTCTTCCCCCTATGCCATCATTACTACCTGTCGATAAAGACCATGTTACACTTGTTGGCCTAAGGGGAATTGATTTATTCCCCTTAGGCCAACACCTGCATTTCATTATCGAAAATACAAAGAAGGTTTGTTGGCGTTAGGGTAATTGATTTATTCCCGTTAGGCCAACAGCGTATATGCATCGTTTACGGTAAGGAGCGGGGTGTTGTTGGCCTTGGGGTAATTGATTTATTCCCGTTAGGTCAACAGCGTATATGCACCCCGCTCCTTACCGTAAACGATGCATATACGCTGTTGGCCTAACGGGAATAAATCTATTACCCCAAGGCCAACAACGCCCCGCTCCTTACCGTAAACGATGCATATACGCTGTTGGCCTAACGGGAATAAATCTATTACCCCAAGGCCAACAAACCTTCTTTGTATTTTCCATAATGAAATGCAGGGTGTTGGCCAAAGGGGAATAAATCAATTCCCCTTAGGCCATCAACGCTTCCTGTAACATGGTCTTTATCGACAGGTAGAAATGATGGCATAGGGGGAAAAAAAGGTTGATGGCCTTACGGGAAGCGGCACTGTGGGAAGACACCGTAGGATGCGTGTCAATGGCCTGATTTTTTTCTTTCTTTTCTTTCTTTCTTTTTTTTCTTCCTTTTTTCCAACTCTTTTTTTTATATTTTTGATTCATAAATTAATTCCATTTAATATCCTTTTTGAAATTGTTACCAAAATTGTTGTGTTTTAATGCATGTTGTAGTAATATTTCTATTTTTAATATTTACTCAACTGTAGTTCATTGTTGTGTCTACATCTATGTAATTCAGTTGTCCTCCTTTATATATCATTTTAACTGAATTAGTGGAGTAAAGATTACTAACTATAGTGCAAAATGTGATACCAGCATAAAAATTTGCAATTATGTAGATTTTGTAATGAGAAATTTGAAAATAACTGGCTCCACGATGGGGTCTTACTATTTAACTAATAATTAATTAATTAATATTAATTGGTTAATTATGTGACACGAGTTTCAAAGTGGCAATAAATAAGTCATGTTTGGTATTAATTAAGAGCATTTTTCACCTTTAAAAAGAAAAAAAATACATCAAAAAAAATATATTGAAATATACATAAGTTATAGTTAAAAATGTTGATTTTTCTGATTTTTTAGTTTTTGAACCAAAAGATCAACGTTAAAGTAAAATTTCTCCTAACCAATGATATCACAGTGTTCACAAAAGAGCTGGTAACTATAATTAAGGTGTCTCTTTCAAGCTAAAATTTGACCAAAATGTAATGGTTTCGTGCTCCCGTGATAACATCGAAATGGCTGGACCGAAAATTATGCAATTTTGGGAGAAGTTAGATAATTGAATAATGTTTGCAACGTATTGATCAGAATGTACTTTTTTTCACCCCTTTTTCGCCCAAAAAATCAAGAAAATACGTGAAATTTGGAAAATTTGACGTACTTCTTGATTTTTTTGGTGGAAAATGGGGGAATAAAAGTACATTCTGATCAATACGTTGCAAACATTATACAATTATCTAACTTCTCCCAAAATTGCATAATTTTCGGTTCAGCCATTTCGATGCTATCATGGGAGCACGGAAGGTCTGCAAGCGGTTGAAAAATGTGATTCCACCTCCGACCGGTGGCGCTCTCTGCAGTTTTATGTTTCAAGTCGGGTCTAGGGCGTGTTTTAAACAATCCTCATGCCGAGAGGCCATTATTGTACAGTCAGTGTCATATTGTAAAGGATTAAACGAGTAATTTTAATACTATTAGATTATTATGATTTCTTGGTACTTTTGGAGTTGAGCTAGATGCTTACTGTCTCTTTGAATGTATTGGACATGATCATGATTTATCAAGATCATAACAATTCAAAATTTCCATATCTTATTTAGGATTCGATCTAATTACCGGTATTATTTATAGGAGTCGTGCGCTTCGGATCTGTGTCGCAACCGCGGACAGCCTTGATCATTTAGGAAGTAATTTTATTTATCGAGCATGCATTTTATTTCATTTATAATATAAGATGCCATTCATGGTGGTTCACACATAGTGCGCAGGTATGATAAGCATATTATGGCACCAAAGGGACGCGGGCTCGATGCCATTATAAGTAATAATCTAACGTAGGCCTACTCTCCATTCCCACCCCACATCCACTCATCGTTTTGAGGTGCATTGGCATCATCTATTTAGAACCACAAACATCTACCTCATAAGACGGTGTACAAACTGGATATGTTTGGTATATTAACTGATTTCATTAAAACAGTTAGAAAATATTGATTTTTTCTTCCCCTTGCGCTTGCTTTGGCATTATAAATTTTGTTAAAGGAATATCCCGTTCGGTGGGAGACTATGTTGACGACGAGTGGTGGTGGTGGTGAAGGGAAAATAAAATATGTGGGGAAATACTTGGCGCCTTTGATGCTAACAAGAATATTGAGAATAAATAAATGAAGACATGTGGGATGCTCTGTTTATCGTCAAACAACCAGTTCCCCTCACTCCGCGTATCACTCTCGCAAACATCAAAAACCATCTATTCTCCAGTAGATAACGAGCCACTCACTTGAGATACATTTGTGAGACGTATAGCATTGAATGATATGGTCTCGATCAAGACAGTTATAGTTATTTGTAACTGTGGCAAACTTATTGTCAGGTTTTAAATTTGTAATTTATCTCGATTAATGGGAGTGTGATATTATGTAAACGAAATTCGAAGTATTTTTTATTAACAATAACATGGCATCTTATAATCAATCGTGCATGTCTATAGTGCGTATTATCTATTGATTATTATAATATTCATGGTATTGTTATAAGCCGAAGAAACCCAATACATGCATACATGAAATACCCTCTCATACCAAAAATCGAGGTCACTAAGTGTAGTGTTCAGTTTTCCTTCGTCTCAGGATCACCAAGTATGTGAACTTTTTGACGGAAGGTGAATGAGGAAATTGACATTTTCATTCTAATTATTCAACTAATGTCCGAACTCCGAATATTATTACAATGACGACGTTGGAGTGATGTTTTTCGGTAGCGGGAGTCGAACTCAATACACGCACTTGCATTTGACCTTGAATGATGTTGTGCGAGGCCAACACAGATAACCGTTTCCGCGTAGTAATGTAATACTTTGGGTCGCACCAATAAGTGAATCACACAGTCGCACCCGTCGCACCGTCGCACTGACGTCCTACACACATTCTTGAGATAACTTGCCTTGTTGCTGTCAAATTGGTGTTTATTTCCATTTTTCCGTTTTCAACCTTGCCTTGGCCATGATATGATTTTTTAAATTTAAATTTTTTAAGTTTAATAGAAATTGCATATGTTATGATTTTATTGATGACCTTCCTTCAATCAGTCTCATAAGTCAAAATATTGTCATATTGCTTAATTATTTCGTCATTTGTTTCTCTCCTAATCCATCATTTTCGATTCTACAATGAAGCAGATGTAGAAAATGTGTGGATTTATATTTTTTAATTTTTGGATTGATTTCCATAAAAGTGCAATCTTGATTCCAATATCGGATATAGTATGATACAAATGTCCGCCAACAAGCCATCATCAAGCAATTCAATATGGAAATTGGCTATGTTTCGATTCGAAAGCAAATCCATTTCAAACAGCAGCTGTTTTTTGCAACAATTATTGATGTGTTTCTTTCTCTAGTTACGTTCATCGAGTAATAATTAAATAATTATTATGATTGGAATCGCGTAATGAAGACTCCAATATGACAATCTTGAGAAATAGCTCGGGTTTTGTTTATATTTTGTACAATAGTATGTGTATTTTATGTTTCGTTTGCTCTCTACCCGGGCAAACGCCTGTTGTGGAATTTTCACGATGTATATAACTAGGAAAACGCTAAAGTCCCGCCGCGTTGATGGATGAGCTTTTTAAAGTTTTTAGTTTGCGTGGGATATCTTTACTTTTGCAAGTGCTTTGTTTTGCTGCCTACGCATTGTAGGTGATTGTTGTCAAGTTCCTATTGTTTCTTGTCAATTGGTATTATTTACCGTAAAAAACTTATATTAAAAGCTTTATTTCTATGGATTCTGGTTAACTTTTTCAACTTTTCTTTCAAAATGTACTACATTTCCATAACCTTAATGTCCATGTATAATATGAACGTTGTACCCCCACCCGTTTGGTCAGAATTGGCCCAAATGGCACGAAAATATCGCATAAAAAATCGAAAAATCGTAAAAGTACGATATTCATGAGAAATATTTCTTCGATTGTACCCAAAAACAAAAAAAGCTCTATGTTCAGAGATTTCCATGGTCCCGTCAAATTTTCATCAAATCGGATATGCCGTTTACCCGGTAGAGAGCGAACAAAACAGAAAGAAAAAAAACGAGCTAAATTTTTGGGGGGGTCAGTGAAATTGAAGTCTTCGCTTCGCTCGTCCAATAAGTATCGTATCGCAGTCACTCAACGGTTTAAGTATCGATGTGGTATTGAACACGGGAATTTATTTAAATCTATTCAAATCTACTTTATTTCCGATGTTTCTCTTTCAGGTTAAAGTTTGACCAAAACGTAATGGTTCCGCGCTCCCATGATAACATCGAAATGACTGGTCCGAAAATTATGCAATTTTGGGAGAAGTTAGATAATTATATAATGTTTGCAACGTTTTGAACAGAACGTTAATTGTTTCCCCCATTTTCTGCAAAAAAAAAAGAAGAAAATACGTAAAAATACCTAAAATGTATAAAATTTGTCGTATTTCTTGATTTTTTTGGTGGGAAAACTGTAAAAAATAGCATTCTGTTTAATATGTTGCAAACACTATACAATTATCTAACTTCTCCCAAAATTGCATAATTTTCGGGACAGTAATTTCGATATTACATGGGAGCACTGAAGGTCTGCAAGCGGTTGAAAAAATGCGATTCTGCCTCCGACCGGTGGCGTATATTATTCTATATCTATGATCGAGTACTTGGTCTCTTTGGAATATCAGCTACGTTTACTGGACTGATACGATTTAATGACTGTGCACTTGTTTATTATCTTCACCTACTGTTTTGAGTTTGGTAAGGTAAGGTAAAATTATGCAATTTTGGGAGAAGTTAGATAATTGTATAATGTTTGCAACGTTTTAAACAAAACGTTATAATTGTTTCCCCCGTTTTCTGCAAAAAAAAAAAAAAAATAGCATTCTGTTCAATATGTTGCAAACACTATACAATTATCTAACTTCTCCCAAAATTGCATAATTTTCGGGACAGTAATTTCGATATTATCATGGGAGCACTGAAGGTCTGCAAGCGGTTGAAAAATGCGATTCTGCCTCCGACCGGTGGCGCAATATTATTATTCTGTATCGATGATCGAGTACTTGGTCTCTTTGGCATATCAGCTACGTTTATTGACTGATACGATTAAATGACTGTGCACTTGTTTATTATCTTCACCTACTGTTTTGAGTTTGGTAAGGTAAGGTAAAATTATGCAATTTCGGGAGAAGTTAGATAATTGTATAATGTTTGCAACGTTTTGAACAGAACGTTAATTGTTTCCCCCATTTTCTGAAAAAAAAAACAAGAAAATACTACTAATAATAAAATTATTAACCACAATGTAAGAAGCAGGAAACAAAACATATCTTATGATTGCAAAATGAATTGAATTCGATAGTTCCTATAGCACTGCTTATATTCACCTTGACATGGATGCCACCATTCCACTTTTGTCTCCACGTTTCCTTCATTCGTAATTCACAATAAGTCGCTCAAGACAAACGCAGTACCAGGTTACATTTTTTTAGTTTTTATTCGTTGTTTTATTAATTGCCTACTCGTATTTTCAGAATAACGAATAATAGTGTCCTAATAATATGTGTAATAAAATAATCATATTCCTATTGGGAATGAGAGATTAAAGGGCGTGCAGTATAATAAAATACCGTAGACAATCGCGAAGTGATAGTTTTTGAAATAACAAGCTACAATTCATCATGTAACTTCGTGCGGGGTCTATGCGCAGTGGGACCCGCTCAGTCAGTCAGCGAGTGCACAGCGTAACACGTATCTCGGGTGACTGTGAATCATATAGGCTCGCCTGCGCTGTTATTGGCTCAAAAATCATGATTGGAATATCGCTAGTCCTGCCTTTCGAGTCCGGTTGAAGCATGCTCTCTCTCTCTCTAAAGTATATTCCACGGGTTAAAACAGCACTCTTAATATATCATTTTTCAATTTTCAATAATAGTAATTACAATATATTTAACACAAATAACAATATGGCGTAAATATGTCTAACTATGGTATAAAATATGATACCAACTTAAAAATTTAGCAATCTTAAGCTTTTGTAATGAGAAATTCGAAAATAACTGGCTCCAAGCTAAGTGTTTAGTATTAGACTATTAATTGATTAATTAACATTAATTAGTTAATGTAGTCCTAAAAATTCAAAGTGAACACAAATTTGTAGTGTTGGGTATCAATTGAAAGCATTTTTCACCAAGATTAAGAAAAAAAATACATTGAAAATATATATTTAAATATTATATGTTATAGTTAAATATGTTGGTATTGTGATTTTTTAGTTTTTGAACCAAAAAGATAAACTTTAAAGTAAAATTTCTTCTAACCAATGATATCACAGTGTTCACAAAAGAACTGGTTTCTATAATTATTGTATCATTTTTCAATTTTCAATAAGAGTAATTATAATATATTTTACACAAATTAACAAATTTTCTTAAATTGAAAGTTACAGAAACATGTTGTGTGACGTAGCAAAATGCATCATTTGACTTGTTTATATCAATCTTAAAGATTTTGTAATAAGAATTTCGAAAATCACTGGCTCCAGGCTGAGTTTTGAGTATTAAGCGTCAACATTCGCTATTATATAGTGGTATCTAGCACTATATCATCACGCGGGGGATTGTTGCATGTGCCAAACGAATACTTCAATTTCGCTTCACCCAAAGAAAAATAGCTCCGGTGCTTGTTGGTGACAAATACTTTCATTTGATACCAAAAATTACAAATTTATCTTCACTTTAATATTTTTTGACACAATTAAGTAATTAATGTAATTAATCAATTCATAGTTTAATACTCAAAACTCAGTCTGGAGCCAGTGATTTTCGAAATTCTTATTACAAATCTTTAAGATTGATATCAACAAGTCAAATGATGCATTTTGCTACGTCACACAACAATAAACGTGTTTCTGTAACTTTTCAATTAAGAAAATTTGTAATTTGTGTTAAAATCTATTGTAAATACTATTATTGAAAATTGATCTCTTATTAATTATAGTTACCAGCTCTTTTGTTAGCACTGTGTTATCATTGGTTAGAAGAAATTTTACTTTAAAGTTGATCTTTTGGTTCAAAAACTAAAAATCACAAAATCAGCATATTTAACTATAACATAAATAAATATTTCAATATTTTTTTTTATTGTATTTTTGTCTAATGTTGGTGACAATTCCTTTCATTTGATACCAAACATGACAAATTTACCATCACTTTAATATTTTTGGACACAATTAAGTAATTAATTTGATTAATCAATTCATAGTTAAATACTCAAAACTCAGCCTGGAGCCAGTGTTTTTCGAAAATCTTATTACAAAAACTTTAAGATTGATATAAACAAGTCAAATGATGCATTTTGCTACGTCACACAACATGTTTATGTAACTTTTCAATTTAAGAAAAATTTGTTAATTTGTGTAAAATATATTGTAATTACTAATATTGAAATTGAAAAATGAAACAATAATTATAGTAACCAGTCTTTTGTGAACACTGTGATATCATTGGTTAGAAGAAATTTTACTTTAAAATTGATCTTTTGGTTCAAAAACTAAAAAATCACAAAATCAACATATTAACTATAACATGTATATATTTCAATATATATTTTCAATGTATTTTTTTTATTAATGTTGGTAAAAAATTCTTTCAATTGATACCAAACACTACAAATTTGTCTTCACTTTGAAATTTTAGGACTAAATTAACTAATTAATGTTAATTAATCAATTAATAGTTAAATACTTAACACTTAGCTTGGAGCCAGTTATTTTCGAATTTCTCATTACAAAAACTTTAAGATGGCTAAATTTTTAAGTTGGTATCATATTTTATACCATAGTTAGACATAATTACGCCATATTGTTATTTATGTTAAAAATATTGTAATTACTATTATTGAAAATTGAAAAATGATATAGTAATTATAGTTACCGCTCTTTTGTGAACACTGTGATATCATTGGTTAGAAGAATTTTACTTTAACGTTGTTCTTTTGGTTCAAAAACTAAAAAATAAGAAAAATCAACCATTTTTAACTATAGGCCTAACTTATGTATATTTCAATATATTTGTTCAATGTATTTTTTTTCTTTTAAAGGTGAAAAATGCTCTTAATTAATACCAAACATGACTAATTTATTGCCACTTTGAAACTGTGTCACATAATTAACCAATTAATATTAATTAATTAATTATTAGTTAAATAGTAAGACCCCATTGTTGGAGCCAATAATTTTAAAATTTCTCATTACAAAATCTACATAATTGCAAATTTTTATGCTGGTATAACATTTTGCACTATAGTTGTGTTTTAGAAGACACCTTGATCCCACTAAATATGATAGGCGCTAAATAAAAAAAAAAATATAGTCTATTCCCACCTCTGTTCCTAAACATTTAATAAATAATAAGAAAAAATGTTCTTATATGAAAATAAAATAATTTTTTAACTCTCAAAGCAAGTAACATGAACCATTAACGTGGTCCCCCTATTTGGGGGAGGGCCCACCTTTACTGAGCCCACATGTGTCGATTTAGCTGCATCCTTTTAGCGCTTCGAGTTTTTCCTACAGCAATCAATTACACACACACCACAAGTGCTGGCTGGTTATGTAGATTTTTTCTCTAGCGACTTCCTGTCTTGTAAAGTCATTTGACTTGCAACTGTTTCATTTGACTTGCAACCGCGACCCAGAAAGCTGACCCGATATCCTGTATTGTTTAGGAGTGGCCAACATAGCTACCCGATTATCCCGTACAAGAGCAAGTCCAAACCAAAGATTATGAAGGCTTTGTCCAAAATATGTATTATTTTATTTATGTTTCATATTATGTAATATTTTACGATATGTTCTCGTCTTGATATTAAGTTGCCTTATCTTGTCTGGGCCTGGGTAGAATTTGGTCTGTAGAGAGAGCATACTACTTAGTACTTCTAAATTTTTATCAAGATTTGAACACAAGAATGAAGATTCGCGTTCGATGGTTTCTTCTGTGAAAGTTTGATTACTCCCTGATTTGCTGTTCCTGACTTTGGGCAAACATCATATTCGTTTGAGTGGGATCGTCTAATAAATCAGTTTTTTTTTTCTTTTCGTTTATCTTTTTAATGTTTTTCTTTTCTTTTCTTTTCTTTTCTTTTCTTTACTTATCTTTTCTTTATTAAAATTAATTGCATTTTATATCCTTTTTGATATTTTTACCAAATTTGTTGTGTGTTAATGCATTGTTGTTCTAATAATACTATTTCAAATATTTACTTAACTGTACTTCATTGTTGTGTCTGCATCTATGTAATTAGATTTATTTTCCTTATTATTTATTATTTACTACAAATCAGGAATTAAAAAAGTTCGCCCCAACCGGGAATCGAACCTCGGATCTCCCGCATTCCAGACAAGCGTCTTAACCACTAGACCATCAGGACGGGTACATTTTAAGCTCTGAATTGTAGTTGGATTATACATCTGAATGGATGGAACAGTACTGCAACGAATATCTGCTGCCTTTGAACTGACCACCAAACATTAATTATAATGTCATTACCTTTACGCAGGTATGAGCGAGGATTTATTTCTCGATTTGGTTAGTCGGGAAACACTCCCGTAGGTGTAATTGTCATTATTTACTAAGTTTTTTAACTGAATAGGATAGAAGTTAATTAATTATATAAATAAATAAATAGGCAATCAGGTCTACAGTATTTGGTATGGTATTATCAACTACACTTTTACCCGCGCCAATACGTACGCTTCTCCCGTCGAGTTTACTTTCTATTTTAGGGGTGTTCCGTATTACTAGGAAAACGCTTAAGTCACGCCGCGTTGTTGGATGAGCGTAATTGGTGAATTGAGCTGCCATGTGTTATGCGGATTTTTCTGTTGTTCTGTGAAAAAATCAGAACTTTGTTGAATTTTTTTTTAAATTAAATCAAATTAAACAAAAAATTAACTTAGTTTTTCTTTTAATTAATCGTAATTTTAAAAAAGGCAAAAATCGTAATATTGAAATTTTCATAAGAAATAATTATTCGATTGCGCACAAATTTACACGAATATATTAATTCTTAAAATTAAGGTTCTGTAAAAAATCATTATAATCGGATAAAGCATGTAGGTGTTATAAGCCGAAGAATTTTTTTAAAAATCGAAAAAAATCGTAAAATTGCGATTTTCATGAGAAATAATTTTTTGATTGCGCTCAAAAACGTGGCAGTTCTTAGTTCAGAGATTTCGAAGGCCTCCATAAAATTTCATTGCAATCGGAGTATCGGTTTAGCCGGAATCGTGTTAACAGACAGACAAAAATACAGAAAAAAAACATTCCGGATTTTTTTCTCCAATGTAGTGAAATGGAATCTTCGCTTCGCTCGCTACGCTCATCCAATAAATAGGTTTGTTTGGTTTACTTAGTGTAGTGTAGACTTGTGTAGTGTAGGTGTAGGCCTTCAAATCAAATTAGTATTAACTACATAATAAAACATCAAACAGTGCTGTTGAAGGCACAAAATGAGTCAAGTTGATTATCAGACCATATAAGACGATGAAAAGTTATTTCGAACATAAACTTCATTTGTGCTTAATATCCTTGTTGAGGTTAAAGTACCCTGTGCATTTGCCCACATCACAAAATATAGTTCCACAAATAAAATACTCCGAATTGGTTTCTAATGCGTAATAATTGATTTTAAAGAGATATATCAGCTTACCATTGCAAGAATGTGTCATTCATCATGTTTAATCTGTTTTTCTTCTAATTTTCGCCTAAATTTCTACACCTACACTCGACACTACCTCCTGGAGCTCGTGTAGAAATACTACACTTAACACTATTAAGTCAAACCCAACAGCTATACACTACGAAAACGCTTTTTAGACTTTGTGAGCCTACACTAGTGTAAAATGTAGGTTCGTGTGGCATACCAAACAATTTTATGACGAACGTCACCCAAATAGTCTTACGGCTTACGACTTCGCCGACCCGCACCTTCATTTTGTTGTCCCAGATACCTCACAGTACGCGCGTAGGCCTAACGCTCAAGAACTTGCATTCAGGTCAACTTGGACTCTTCGGTTGATAGTATATAATTGAAGCGGCAGTTCTTATGATATTAATATGAACTATCATGAAATACCCTCCCTCTGTCCTTGATGGAACTGGAGCTGTACGATTTATACATTTCCTACATATTGTGATAACTCCATGAATAACGATCGTGTATGTTGAAATAAAAGTGTTATTGCAGAAGTATCTAGGAAATCGACTGCCTGCAATGACCCTTGAGATAGATGGACTTTGCTTGTGTCCATTCCATAATCTCGAGTGGTCCCGTTTTCCATGTATGATTTGAACCGTTCAATCAGGCTAGAGTCACTAGTCGCTAGTCAGTCACTTCCGGCACATTGATATACATTCAAAATCAAATATTCATCTCCCCTTCCGTACTGGCATCAGCATATTCATCAATATTGCATGGACTTTGTAGTATAAGCTTTGGGTTTCTAGAAACCAAAGGTATTAGTGAACCGACTCGGATGCGGGAGGTCCCGGGTTCAAATCCCATCGAGACCGGCAATCCTGACTGAAGGGTTTGATCACCAAATCTAATGAATTTCATGCACCTACATTCTGTATTACTCATTATAGACCTCACATTTTCAACCAAAACTTTTACAACGAATATGCGCATGGATATCAGACAACATTCCCACACTAAAAATAAATCCTGTATACAAGCTTGGGGAATTTTAACAATTTTTCTCGTTATTGGGAAAGGTTGTTTGTTGGACGAGGTTTGATAGAGAGAATAAAAAGTACATACATAGGGAGTGCGAGTTGTGTTCAGACAAATTAGGGTAGATCAGATTGGTTTGAAATAAATGAGAGACTGAGGCAAGGTAGTGTTTTATCACCGATTCTATTTACTGTTTGTAATGATCAAATACTACGAAGAGTGGAACCGAATATAGACGGAAGAGACACTAGAACCTTAGTTTTTGCCGATGATGTCTTAATTTGGGGTGAGAGTGTTGAAGAGGTGCAAGAAAAGGTGGAGAGATGGAACGTAGTTGCAACAGAGTTTGGGTTAAGTATTAGTCATAACTAGGAAAACGCTAAAGTCCCGCCGCGTTGATGGATGAGCGTTTTTTGTAAGTTTTTTGTTTGCGTTTTTTGCGTTTGTTTGCACTTTTCCTTTGATTGTTATCAAGTTTCTATTGTTACTTGTTAATTGGTATTATAAACCCAAAAAACTCATATATTAAAACCTTTATTTCTGTGGATTCTGACAAAAATTTTCAACTTTTTCTTTCAAAAGGTTATCATCACCATAACCTTAATGTCCATGTGAAATCTGAACGTTGTAGCCCCACCCGTTTGGTCAGAATCGGCCCAAATGTGACGAAAATATCGCACTAAAAATTGAAAAACTAATATTAAAACCTTTATTTCTATAGATTCTAGCTAATTTTTTCAACTTTTTCTTTCAAAAGGTACTACATCACCATAATCTTAATGTCCATGTGAAATATGAACGTTGTAGCCCCACCCGTTTGGTCAGAATCGGCCTAAATGTGACGAAAATATCGCACTAAAAATCGAAAAAAATCGTAAAAGTTCGATATTCATGAGAAATATTTCTTCGATTGTACCCAAAAGCAATACACCCCTAAGTTCAGAGAAAACAAAGGTCCCCTCAAAATTTCATCAAGATCGCTAATGCCGTTTTGCCCGGAATCCTGCTGACAACAGACAAAATACAAACAAACAAAAAAAAAAAAAAACATTGGAGCTAAATTTTTTGGGGGGTCAGTGAAATATGAAGTTTTCGCTTCGCTCGCTACGCTCATCCAATAAAAATGAATGTTTAGTTATAAAAAGGATTAAAAGGCATGCCTAAGAAGAATCAGAAAAGTTAAGACTTCGTGGAAAGTATTAGAAGAAAAGGAAGAATTTAAGTACCTAGGAAGTATCTTGACAAAAGATGCTAAAGTAAATAGAGAAGAACAGCTAGGGTACAAAAAAGCCGAAGGATTTTATCAACTGGTGCGAAAGCTGCTTTGGAACGAGCTGTTTCCACAGAGATGCAAAGTTATTTTCTATCAAGCATACTTCATACCTATACTTACTTACGGTGCAGTAACCTGGACAGTTGGAGCAAAGGAAGAGAGTCAGTTGGAAGCAGCAGAGATGAAGTTTTTAAGAAGTATCAAGGGAGTTCAAAACTGGACAGGATTAGAAGCGACGTTATAAGAAAGGAATTAGGTCTGGAGAAATTGAGGTTTAAATTAGGAAGGGAACGTTTAAGATGGTTTGGTCATATGAAGAGGATGGAAATGGATAGGATCCCAAGACGAGACTTCGAAGCAGGAGAGGATTAGGAAGGTAAAAAGAAAATAGGAGACCGAGAGAAAGATGGGGAAGATGATCGAAGGAGACGTGAAGAGAAGGTGAATCGTGGAACCAGGTGACGGAATGAACTGTGGGAGGACAGGAAGAGTGGATGAAAGAGATTTTTCTGATTTGTTTTAGTGGTTGAACCATATAAAGATCAACGTTAATAGTAAAATTTTACTCGTCGCTAACCTAATGATTTATACCATAGATAGTGTTCACATAAATGAGCTTGGTTACGCCTATCATAAACTGCGAATAGGTGAGTGTCCATCTTGCAAGCTACAAAAGTTGACCAAAATGTAATGGTGTGCGTGCTCACCGTGATAGACATCACGAAATGGTCTGCGACGAAATAATATGCAATTTTTGGGCAGAAGTTAGATAAGTTGAAGAATGTTTTGCAAACGTATTGATCAGAATGTACTTGTTGTCTCACCTATTTTTTGTTCGGCCCCCCCCGACAACAAATCAAGAAATACGTGAAATTTGGGAAAATTTGACGTACTTCTTTGATTGTTTTGTGGATAAATGTGGGGAATAAAAGTACATTCTGATCAATTACACGTTGCATAACAATTATACAATATCTACTCTCCCAAAATTGTCATAATTTCGGTCAGCCATTTCGATGCTATCATGGAGCACGGAAGGTCGGCAACGCGGTTGACTAAAATGTGATTTCCACCTCCGACACGGTGGCGTTCTCTGCTAGTTTTATGTGTGAGAAGTCGGGTCTTAGGGCGTTTGTTTTATAACAATCCTCATGCCGTAGGAGGCCATTATGTTACAGCAGTGTCATATTGTAAAGGATTAAACGAGTAAATTTAATTACTATTGAGATTATTATGATTTGCTTGGTAATCTTTTGGAGTGAGTAGATGCTACTGTCTCTCTTGAATGGAACACCCGCCCGCGCATAGCACGAATGGATCATGATTTATCAAGATCAATAACAACCTCTCAAAAATTTCCATATCTTATTTAGGATCACAGCACTCTAATGCTTGTAACGGGCCACTCTATTTATAGAGGGTCGAGTTCCCCCGCTTCGGATCTGTGTCGCGAAACGTTGGATCAGCATTGGCGACTGCATTTAGGACAAGTTAATTTATTTTATCGAGCATGCATTGATGCTCCCGAGGACGTTATTAAACCCCCACCCCGACAATACTACTGCAGTGCGGGGAGCTGTGTGTGTTGTTACAGACCATAGCGTGTGCAGGTTATAGATAAGGCATAGATTATGGCACCAAAGGGACGCTAACGGCTCACGATGCCCATTATATAGTTCAATAATCTAACGTGTAGCCTACTCTCAATTCCACACAAACTTACACTCATCGTCTTCGAGTTGCATTGGGATCATCTATTTAGAACCACAACCATCTACCCATAAGAACGGTGTACGAAACTGGATATTGTTTTGGTATATTAACTGAGTCATTAACAGTTAGAAAATATTGATTTTTTTTTCTTCCCTTGCGTTGCTTGGCATTATAAAAATTTTGTTTAAAGGAATATCCCGTCGGTGGAGGGACTATGTTGACAGACGAGTGGTGGTGGTGGTGACAGGCGAAAAATAAAATATAGTGGGGAAATCCTTGGCGCCTTGATGCTAACAAGAATATTGAGGAATAAAATAAATGAAGGACATGTGGGATGCTTGTTTATCGTCAAACAACAGTATCCCCTCACTCAGCCGTATCACTCTCCGCAAAACATCAACACCATCTATTCTCAGTAGATAACGAGCCACTCACGGAGATACATTTGTGAGACGTAAAGCATTCAATGATATGGTCTCATCAAGACAGTTAAGTTATTTGTAACTGTGGCAAACTTATTGTCAGGTTTAAATTTGTAATTTTATCTCGATTAATGGGAGTGTGATATTATGTAAACGACAATTCGCAGTATTTTTTATTACAATAACATGGCATCTTATAATCAATCGTGAATGTCTATATGCGTATTATCTATTGATTATTATAATCTCATGGTATTGTTATAAGCCCGAAGAAACCCAATACAGCATACATGAAATAACCCTCTCATACCAAAAATTCGAGGTCACTAGTGTTAGTGTTCAGTTTTCCTTCGTTCTCTAGGATCACCAAGATGTGAACTTTTTGACGGAAGGTGAATGAGGATATTACATTTCATTTCTTAATTATTCAACTTATGTCCGAACTCCGAATATATTTACAATGACGACGTTGGAGTGATGTTTTTCGGTAGCGGGGAGTCGAAACTCACTACACGAACTTGCATTTGACCTGAATGAGTGGGTGTGCACGAGGCAACACAGATAACCGTTTCCCGCGTAGTAAATGTTAATAGATTTGCGGTTTCGCACCAATAAGTGAATCACACAGCGCACCCGTCCGCACCGTCGCACTGACGTCCTACACACATTCTTGAGATAACTTGCCTTGTTGCTGTCAAAAATTGTGTATTTCCCTTTTTCCGTTTCAACCTTGGCCATGATATGATTTTTAAATTTTAATATTTTTGTAGAGTTTAATAGAAATTGCATATGTTATGATTTTATTGATGACCTTCTTCAATCAGTCTCATAAGTCAAAATATGTCATATTGGCTTATTATTTCGTCATTTGTCTTCTCTCCTAATCCATCATTTTCGATTTCTACGCAATTGAAGCAGGATGTAGAAAATGTGTGGATTTATATTTTTTAATTGTTGGATTAATTTCCATAAAAGTGCTGCAATCTTGATTCCAATATCGGATATAGTATGATACAAATGTCCGCAAACACAAGCCATCATCAAGCAATTCAATATGGAAAGTGGCTATGTTTCGATTCGAAGAAAAGCAAATCCATTTCAAACAGCAGCGTATTTTGCAACACTTGATTGACTTGTGTTTCTTTCTCTAGTTACGTTCATCGAGTAATATAATTTAAATAATTATTATGATATTGGAATTGCGTAATGAAGACTCCATATGACAATCTTGAGAAATAGAGCTCGTGTTTGTTATATTTGGTACAATAGTATGTGGTATTTATGTTTCGTTTGCTCTCTACTCGGACAAACGCCTGTTGTGCGAATTTTCACGATGAGATATAACTAGGAAAAACGCTAACGTCCGCCCGTGCGCGTTGAGTGGATGAGCTTTTAAGTTTTTAGTTTGCGTGGGATAATCTTTACTTTTGCAAGTGCTTGTTTTTGCTGCCTACGCACTTGTAGGTGATTGTTGTCAAGTTCCTATTGTTTCTTGGTCAATTGGCTCTTATTACCGTAAAAAATTATTATAAAAGCTTATTTCTATGGATTCTGGTTCCCTTTTCAACTTTTTCTTTCAATATGTACACATTACCATAACTTAATGTCCATGTATAAATATGAACGTTTGTACCCCCCCGTTTGGTCAGGAATTGGCCAAATGGCACGAAAATATCGCATAAAAAATCGAAAAAAAATCGTAAAAGTACGATATTCATGAGAAATATTCTTCGATGTACCCAAAAACAAAACAGATCTATGTTCAGAGATTTCCATGTTTCCCGTCAAATTTGTCATCAAAATCGGATATGCCGTTTACCCGGTAGAGAGCGAACAAACAGAAAGGAAAAAAAACGAGCTAAATTTTTGGGGGGGGGGTCAGTGAAATTGAAGTCGTTCGCTTCGCTCGTCCCAATAAGTAATCGTATCGAGTCATCTGCAACACGGTTTTAAGTTAGTCGTGTGGTATTGAAACACGGGAATTTATTTAAATCTATTCAAATCACTTTATTTCCGATTGTTTCTCTTTCAGGTTAAAGTGTTTGGACCAAAACGTAATGGTCCGCGCTCCCATGAAACATCGAAAAATAACTGGTCCGAAAAATATGTCAATTTGTGGAGAAGTTAGATAATTGTTAATGTTTGCAACGTTTAAACAGAACGTTAATTGTTTCCCCCGTTTCTGCAAAAAAAAAAGAAGAAAAATACGTAAAAAATACCTAAAATTTTTCATTAAAAATTGTCGTCTTTCTTGATTTTTTGGTGGAAACTGCTAAAAAATAGCATTCTGTTTAATATGTTGCAAACACTATACAATTATCCTAACTTCTTGCCCAAAATTGATAATTTGCGGGACAGTAATTTCGATATTATCTGGGAGCACTGAAGGTCTGCAAGCGGTTGAAAAATGCGATTCTGCCTCCGACCGGTGGCGGAATATATTATTATATATCTATGATCGAGTACTTGGTCCTCGTTGGCATTATCAGCTACGTTTACTGACTGATGACGATTTAATGACTGTGCACTTGTTTATGATACTTCACTACTGTTGTGAGTTTGGTTAAGGTAAGGTAAAATTATGCAAATTTTGTGAGAAGTTAGATAATGTGTATAATGTTTGCAAAACGTTTAAACAAATACGTTATAATTGTTTCCCCGTTTCTGCAAAAAAAAAGAAGAAAATACGTCTATAAAAAATACCACTTAAAAATTATAAAAATTGTGTATTTCTTATTTTTTTAGTGGAAAACTGTAAAAAAATAGCATCTGTTTCAATATGTTGCAAAACAGTATAAATTATCTAACTTCCTCCCAAAATGCATAATTTTCGCGGACAGTTATTTCGATTTATTATCATCGGGAGCACTGACCGGTCTGCAAGCGGTTGAAAATGGATTCTGCCTCGACCGGTGGCGCATAATTATTATTCTATGTATCTATGGATCGAGTACTTGAGTCTCTTTGGCATATCGCTACGTTATTGACTGATACGATTAACTGATCGTTTGCACTGTTTATTATCTTCACTACTGTTTTGAGTGTGGTTAAGGTAAGGTTTAAAATTATGCAATCGGGGAGAAGTTAGATAATTGTATAATGTTTGCAACGTTTTGAACAGAAAACGTTAAATGTTTCCCACATTTTCTGAAAAAAAAAACAAGAAAATACTACTATAATAAAAGAAATTATTAACCCACAATGTAAAGAAGCAGAAACAAAAAACATATCTTATGATTGCAAAATGAATTGAATTCGATAGTTCCTGCACTGCTTATCATTCACCTTGACTGGATGCCACCATTACACTTTTGTCTCCACGTTCCTTCATTTGTAATTCAAATAAGTCGCTCAGACAAACGAGTACAAGTTACATTTTTTTAGTTTTTATTCGTTTGTTTTATTAATTGCCTACTCGTCATTTTCAGAATAACGAATAATAGTGTCCTAATAATATGTGTAATAAAATAAGTCATAGTCTATTGGGAATGAGAATTAAAGACGTGCAGTATAATAAACTACCGTAGGACAATCGCGAAGTTGATGTTTTTGACAATAACAAGCTACAATTCACTCAGAAAACTTCGTGAGGGGTCTATGCGCAGTGGGACCGCTCAGTCAGTAGAGCGACGTGCACAGCGTAACACGTATTCTCGGTGGGGTGACCGTGAATCATAAGCTCGCCCCATGCGCTGTAGTATTGGCTCAAAAATCATGATTGGAATCGCGCTGAGTCCCTGTCCTGTTCGGTAAGTCGGTGAAGCATGCTCTCATCTCTCTCTACGTATATTCCACGGGTTAAAATCAGCACTCTTAATATATTCATTTGTGTTCAATTTTCAAATAATAAGTATTACAATATTTTAAAACACAAAACAATATGGCGTAAATAATGTCTAACTAGTGTTGTTAGTATAAAATATGATACCAACTTAAAAATTAGCCAATCTAAAGCTTTTGTAATGAGAAAATTCCGAAATATAACTGGCTCCAAGCTAAATGATAAGTATTTAACTATTAAATTGATTAATTAACATTAATTAGTTAATTTAGTCTAAATTCAATAGTGAAGACAAAATCTTGGTAGCTGTTTGGCTATCAATTGAAAGAATTTTTAGCAGCAACATTAAATAAAAAAAAAATACATTGAAAATATATATTAAATATATACATGTTATAGTTAATATATGTTGATTTTGTGCTTTTTTAGTTTTTGAACCAAAAGTCAATTTTAAAGTGTAAAATTCTTCCTAACACCAATGATATCATCAGTGTTCACAAAAGAAACGGTACTATAATTATGTTCATTTTCAATTTTCAATAATAGTAATTACAATATATTTTACACAAATAACAAATTTCTTAAAATGAAACGTACAGAAACATGTTGTGGACCGTAGGCAAAAATGCGCATCATTTGACTTGTTATATCACCATCTTAAAGGATTTTGTAATATACGAATTTTTTTCGGGAAAAATCACTGGCTCCAGGCTGAGTTTTGAGTATAAGCTGTTCACCACATTTCCCACACGCTATTATATAGTGTATCTCACACTAAAATCAAACGCGGGGATGGTTGCATGTGCCAAACGAAGACTTCAATTGACGCGTCACCAAAGAAAAATAGCTCGGTGCTTGTTGGTGTTGAGTGTCGTGGTGACAAATAACTTCATTTGATACCAAAAATTACAAATTTATCTTCACTTAATATTTTTTGAACACAATTAAATGTAATTAATTTATTAATCCAATTCATAGTTTAATACTCAAAACTCAGTCTGGAGCCAGTGATTTTCGAAAAATTCTTATTACAAAATCTTAAGATTGATATCAACAAGCAAAATGCATGCATTTTGCTACGTAACACAACAATAACGTGTCTGAACTTTTCAATTAAGAAACTTGTTTAATTTGTGTAAAATCTATTGTAAATACTATTATTGAAAATGGATCTCTATTATTATAGTTACCAGCTCTGTTTGTTAGCACTGTGTTATCATTGGTGTTAGAAGAAATTTTACTTAAAGTTGATTGACTTTTTGGTTCAAAAACTAAAAATCACAAATCAGCATATTTAACTATAACATAAATAAATATTTCAATATTTTTTTTTATTGTATTATTGTTCTTAATGTTGGTGACCAATTCCTTTCATTTGATACCAAACATGACAAATTTTACCATCACTTTAAATAGTTTTGGGACACAATTAAGGTAATTAATAGATTAATAATTCATAGTTTAATTACTCACAAATCTAGCTGAGCCAGTGATTTCGAAAATGATTATTACAAAACTTTAAGATGTATAAAACAATGTGTACGTAAATGATGCATTTGATACGTTCACACAACATGTTTCTGTAACTTTTCAATTTAAGATAAATTTGTTAATTTGTGGAAAAATATATTGTAATTACTAATACTTTGAAAAATTGAAAATGAAACGAATAATTATAGTAACCAGTTCTTTTGATGACACTGTGATATCATTTGGTTAGAAGAAATTTTTACTTTAAATTGATCTTTTGGTTCAAAAACTAAAAAATACACAAAATCAACATATTAAGTATAACATGTATATATTTCAATATATATTTTCAATGTGATTTTTTTTATTAATGTTGGTAAAAAAATTTCTTTCAAAGTGATACCAAACACTACAAATTTGTCTTCGCACTTTGGGAAATTTGTAGGACTAAATTAAACTAATTAATGTTAATTAATCAATAATAGTTAAATACTAACATTAGATTGGAGCCAGTTATTTCGAATTTCTCATTACAAATAGCTTTTAAGATTGCTAAATTTTTAAAGATTGTACATATTTTTATACCATAGTAGACATATTTACGCCATATTGTTATTTGTGTTAAATATATTGTAAATTACTATTATTGAAAATGAAAAAATGATATATTAATTATAGTAACAGCTCTTTGTGAAACACTGTGCTATCATCGGTTAGGAGAAATTTTACTTTAACGTTGTTCTTTTGGTTCAAAAACTAAAAAATCAGAAAAATCAACATTTGTTAACTATACTATGTATATTTCAATATATTTTTTCAATGTATTTTTTTTCTTTTTTAAAGGGAAAAATGCTCTTAATTAATACCAAACAGACTAATTTATTGCCACTTTTGAAACTCGTGTCACCATAATTGAACCAATTAATATAATTAATTAATTATTAGTTAAATGTAAGACCCATCGTGGAGCCAGTTATTTTCAAATTTCTCATTACAAAATCTAAATAATTGCAAAGTTTTATGCTGTATCACATTTTTGCAACTATAGTTGGTTTTAGAAGACACCTTGATCCCACTAAATATGCTAGGCGCTAAAAATAAAAAAAATAAAAAAAAGTCTATTCCCACGCTCTGTTACACTAAACTATTTAATAAATAATAGAAAAAATGTCTTATATGAAAATAAAATAATTTTTTAACTATCAAAGCAAGTAACATGAAAAACCATTAACGTGGGCCCCTGTTTGGGGGGAGGGCCCACCTTTACTGAGCCCACAGATGTTGTCGATTTAGACGGCATCCTTTAGCGACTGCGAGTTTTTCTCAGCAATCAAGTTACCACACACCACAAGTGCTGGCTGGTTATTAGATTTTTTCTCATGCGACTGCCTGCTTGTAAAGTCATTGACTTGCGCAACTGTTTCATTTGACTTGCAACCGCGACCCAGGAAAGCTGACCGATATCCTGTATGTTTAGGAGTGGCCAACATGGCTACCCGATTATCATAGTACAGAGCAAGTCCAAACCAACGATATGAAGGCTTTCGTCCAAACTAGTGTATTATTTTATTTATGTTTCATATTAAGGTAGATATTTTACGATATGTTCTCGTCTTGATATAAGTTGCCTATCTTGTCTGGGCCTGGGTCGAATTCGTCTTAGAGAGAGCATATACTTAGTACTTCTAAACTTTTTATCGCAAGATTTGAACACAGAATGAAGATTCGCGTTCGATGGTTTCCTTTCCGTGAAAGTTTGGAGTACTCCCTGATTTGCTGTTCCTGACTTGGCAAACGTTCATAATTCGTTTGAGTGGGATCGTCTAATAAAATCAGTTTTTTTTCTTTCGGTTGTTTTTGATTTTTAATGTTTGTTCTTTTCACTTTCTTTTCGTGGGTCCACTTTTCTTATTACTTATCTTTTCTTTATTAATTAATTGCCATTTTATACATTTTTGATATTTTTTACCCAAATTGTTGTGTTTTAATGCATTGTTGTTCTAATAATTACGATTATCTAATATTTTACTCAACTGTAGCTTCATTGTTGTGGTCGCATCTATGTAATTAGGATTTATTTTCCTTATTGGATTGTATATTTACTACAAATTCAGGAAGTAAAAAAGTTCGCCCCAACCGGGAATCGAACCTCGGATCTCCCGCATTGCCAGACAAGCGTCTTAACCACTAGCCCATCAGGAGGGTACCATTTCAAGCTCTGAATTGTAGTTGGCATATACATTGAATGGATGGAACAGTACTGCAACGAATATCTGCTGCTTTGAACTGACCACCAAACATTAATTATTAATGTCTTACTTTACGCAGGTCATGAGCGAGGATTTATTTCTCGATTGGTAGTCGGGAAAACACTCCCGTAGGTGAAATTGTTATTATTTACTAAAGTTTTTTAATCGAATATGGATAGAAGTTAATTAATCATCTAATAAATAAATAATCAATCAGGTCTACAGGTATTGTATGGTTTATCAACACACTTTTACCCGCGCCCTAATAGACATGTACGCTTCTCCTGTCGAGTTACTTTCTATTTTAGGGGTGGTTCCGTATTATATGGAAACGCTATAAGTCACGCCTCGACGTTGTTGGATGAGCGTAATTGGTTGGAATGAGCTGCCATGTGTTATGCGGCATTTTCTGTTGTTCTGTGAAAAAAATCAGAACTTTGTTGAATTTTTTTTTAAATTGAAAAATCAAATTAATAAAAATTAAACTTTTAGTTTTTCTTTAATAATCGTAATTTTAAAAAAGGAAAAAATCGTAATATTGAAATTTTCATAAGAAATAATTATTGATTGCGCACAAATTTTACACGAAATATATTAATTCTGAAAATTAAGGTTTCTGTAAAAAAAAATCATTATAATCGGAATAAAGCATGTAGGTGTATAAGCCGACGAAATTAAAAAAAAATCGTAAACATGCGATTTCATGAGAAATAATTATTTGATTACGCTTCAAATGTCACTACGAATATATCAATTCATAAAATTAAGGTTCTGTGAAAAAATCATTACAATCGGAAATAGGTCATGTAGGAGTTATAAGTCGAAGAAGTTTTTTTTTAAAAATCGAAAAAAATTCGAAAAATTGCGATTTTCATGCGGAATAATTTTTGCCCGATTGCGCTCAAAAACGTTCGGCAGTTCTTAGTTCAGAGATTTCGAAGGCCTCCATAAAATTTCATCGCTAATCGAGTATCGGTTTAGCCGGGAATCGTGTTAACAGACAGAAAAAAATAAAAGAAAAAAAACATTCCGGATTTTTTTCTCCCATTGTAGTGAAATGGAAATCTCGCACTTCGCTCGCTACGCTCATCCCAATAAATAGGTTGTTTCTGTTGAACTAGTCTAGTGTAGACTGTGTAGTGTAGGTGTAGGCCTTCAAGGTCAGATTAGTATTAACTACATAATAAAACATCCAAACAGTGCTGTTGAAGACAAATGATCATGTGAAGTAAAGGTTCTATCTCAGACCATATAAGGAGCGATAGAAAAGTTATTTGAACATAAACTTCATTTGTGCGTAATATCCTTGTTGAGCGTTAAAGTACCCGTGCATTTGCCACATCACAAAATTATAGGACACAAATAAAATACTTCCAAATTTGGTTTCTAAGGTAATAATTGTTTTAACAGTTATATCGGCTTACCATTGCAAGAATGTGTCATTCATCAGGTTATCTGTTTATCTTCTAATTTTTTCGCCTAAATTTCTACACCTACACTCGGGACACATACCTCTGGAGCTCGTGTAGAAATATACACTTAACAAACTTTTTATTAAGTCAAAACCCAATCAGGCTATACACTACGAAAACGCTCTTTTTTTTAGACTTTGTGAGCCTACACTCAGTGTAAAATGTAGGTTGTGTGGCATACCAAACAATTTTATGACGAAAATTTTTTTTCTTTCACCAAATAGTCTTACGGCTTACGACTTCGCCGACCCGCGACCTTCATTTTGTTGTCCCAGATAACCTTCACAGTACGCGCGTTAGGCCTAACGATCAAGAACTTGCATTCAGGTCAACTTGGACTCTTGGTTGCATAGTATATAATTGAAAAGCGCAAGTTTTATGATATTATATGAACTTATCATGAAATACCCTCCCTCTGGTCCTGATGGAACGGAGCTGACACGATTGATAAATTCCTACATATTGTGATAACGCCATGAATAACGAGCGTGTATGTTGAAATAAAAAGTGTTATTGCAGAAGTATCTAGGGAAAATCGAACCTGCCTGCATGACCCTGAGATAGATCGGACTTGGTTGTGTCAATTTCCATAATCTCGAGTGGTACCGTTTTCCATGTAGGATTTGATACCGGTTCAATCGGCTAGAGTCACTAGGCGCTAGTCAGTCAACTTCGGGTGTTGTACAAGTGAATATACATTCAAAATTCAAATATTCATCGCCCCTCCGTACTGGCAGTGAGTCAAGCATATCATCAATATTGATGGACTTTTGTAGTATAAGCTTTGGTTTCTAGAAACCAAAGGTATTAGTGAACCGCTCGGATGCTGGGAGGTCCGGGTGTCAAAAAGTCCCATCGGACGGCAAATCCTGACTGAAGGTTTGATCACAAAGTCTAATGAATTTCATGCCACCTACATTCTGATTATCAGTATAGGACCTCACATTTTCAAACCAAAACTTTTAAAGAATGATGCCGCTATGGATATCAGACAACATTCCCACACACTAAAATAAATCCTTATACAAGCTGGGGAATTTTAACAATTTTTCTCGTTATTGCGGAAAGGTTCGTTGTTTCAAAAGGGAGTTGGGACGAGGTTTGATAGAGAGAATAAAAAGTACATACATAGGAGTGCGAGTTGTGTTCAGACAATATTAGGTAGATCAGAGTGGTTGAAATAAATGAGAGACCTGAGGCAAGGTAGCTGTTTTATCACCCGATTCGATTTACTGTTGTAATGGATCAAAACTAGACACGAAGAGTGGAACCAGAATATAGACGGAAGAAAGTAGACACTAGAACCTTAGGTTTGCGATGATGTCTTAATTTGGGGTGAGAGGTGAAGAGGTGCAAGAAAAGGGGAAGGATGGAACGTTAGTTGCAACAGAGTTTGGGTTAAGTATTAGTCATAACTAGGGAAAAACGCTTAAGAGTCCCGCACGCGTTGATGGATGGAGCGTTTTTTGTAAGTTTTTTGTTTGGTTTTTTTGCGTTTGTTTGCACTTTTCCTTTTGATTGTTATCAAGTTTCTATGTGTTTACTGTTAATGGTATTATAAACCCAAAAAAAACTCATTGATTAAACCTTATTCTGTCGGATTCTGGGACAAAAATTTCAACTTTTCTTTCAAAAGGTTATCATCCACCATAACCTTAATGTCCATGCTGAAATCTGAACGTTGGCAGCCCCACCCGTTTGGTCAGAATCGGCCCAAATGTGTGACCAAAATATCGCACTAAAAATTGAAAAACTAATATTTAAAACCGCTTTATTTTCTATAGATTCTAGCTAATTTTTCAGCTTTTTCTTTCAAAGAGGTACTACATCACCATAATCTTAATGATCCATGTGAAATATCAACGTGTCAGCCCCACCCGTTTGGTCAGAATCGGCCCAAATGCTGACCCCCCCCCCCCCCCCCCCCCCCCTGAAATATCGCACTAAAAATCGAAAAAAAAATGTTAAAAGTACGATATTCATGAGGAAATATTCGTCGATTGTTACCCAAAAGCCAATACACCTCTAAGTTTCAGAGAAAACGAAGGTCCCCTAAAAATTCATCAAGATCGCTAATGCCGTTTCGCCCCGGGAATCTGCTGGACAACAGACAAAAATCCAAAACAAACAAAAATAAAAAAAAAAAACATTGAGCTAAATTTTGGGGGGGGTCAGTGAAATGAAGTTTCGCTTCGCTTCGCTACGTCATCCAATAAAAATGATGGTTTAGTTATAAAAAAGGATTAAAAAGGCATGCCTAAGAAGAATTTTCAAGAAAAAGGTAAGACTTCGTGGAAACGTTATTAGAAGAAAGGAAAGAATTTAAGTACCTAGGAAGTATCTTGACAAAAGATGCTATAGAGGTAAATATGAGAGAGTAACAGCTAGGGTTACAAAAAAGCCGCAAGGATTTATCAAATGCTGCGAAAGCTGCTTTGGAAACGAGCTGTTTCCACAGAGATGCAAAGTCTATTTCTATCAAGCTACTTCATACCTATACTTACTAAGGGTGCAGTAAACCTGGACAGTGGGAGCTAAAGAAGGAGAGTCAGTTGGAAGCAGCAGAGATGAACGTTTTAAGAAAGTATCAAGGGAGTTCAAAAACTGGGACAGATTAGACGCGACGTTTATAAGAAAGGAATAGGTCTGGAGAAATGAGGTTTAAATTAGGGAAGGGAACGTTTTTAAGAATGGTTTGGTCATATGAAGAGGATGGAAATGGATAGGGATCCCAAGACTCGGAGACTTTCGAAGAGCCAGGAGAGGATTAGGAAGGTAAAAGAAAAGTTAGGGGACGAGAGAAAGAGGGGGGAAGATTGATCGAAGGAGACGTTGAAGAGAGAGGTGAATCGTGGAACCAGGTGACGGAATCTGAAGCTGTGGGCGGACAGGAAAAGAGGGAGGAAAATGGTGGAAAACAAGCATGATGCAGGATGAAGAGACGATGAAGATGATGATGAAAAAAACGCTGAGCAGCTGGCAATCTGCGCAAAAAATAGTTTCGTTTGCCCTAGATATCGGTGGAGAACACCACTCACCTGTACATGTTTGGAAATGAGTTTTGATGATTTTTTATATTGATATTAATTATTTCTAGTTATTGAGAAACGAAATGTAAGCACAATATAAAATGTCATCTAATCGACACAATCTAACTCGACTTAGCCACTGATAGGTAAACCATGGCCTTGCTCCAAAACCGGGGTTTGCCCGGAGACATCCAAATGTTTACAATGGAGATAATTTGCCATACAAATAAATAAAATTTAGGCAAATAGAATATATATTTACATATTTAAGTCAAAGTTACTAATTCAGGGTGCCACCAAGTAAATATTTTATCCTTTGGAGATATGTACTTTAAAAAAACTGAGAAATCCTTGCAAATAGATTATTTGTATTGTGCATATAACGGTGAAGGAATTATCTACTTTTTAGGATTCTTTATAGCAAACCAATGTAATACGATTTGAATACATTCGAGTTGTTTGAAAAATTTAGCTAACAGTACACGCGAGCCCATAGACTGAGAACAGAATTTCTTAGAATATGTATCTAATTTTTAAGTTTTCGGCATTGTGCCTAAATCTATGGGTCTGTATTGTTACTATTACCTGGGTGCTACTGATATATTTTTATTGCCCACTGTTGATCGCTTTTGTTGATCACTTTGTGATTGAAATAATTGTATTGATCATGTATTTTTAACTTATGGTAGGAAATCCTGAGATGTTACAAAAATCCTTGGAATCCTTGAGACACTATGAAAGGAATTAAAAAATCCTTGCAACGTGGCAAACCTCTACTAATTCCATTTTTTTTTTTTTTGTGCATATGAAAATATTGTTAAAAAAACTGATCCAAGCGTAATCAGTTTAATTTCTACAAATCCCTTGTTCATTTTGATGTTCATCAAAATCGTACAAAAAAACACCAAACGAAAAAAATTCGCATGAAAGACAATTGTTTTAAAAAATCTTTTTTCTCTCCGTCAGCCTCTAGAAAAATCACTTGAAAATTAATGTCACAAAACAACTATAGATCTACCAACACCACAAAAGGCCCTGGCCCAAAACGACGAGTTCCAATTGTCTTGAATGCAGGCGGATGAGCCGCAAGGCGCGGACCGCGAGCGATCGGCGGAGAAGTTCTCCGCCGTAGCCGTAGGAGATGTGTTCCTCACTGCTGCGGCAGAACTGAGCCGTACGGGCCCGTATCTACGGAGCTCCCCTAAGACGAGAAGAACTTTCGTTAATGGTGTGCTTGGGCGAATTGAAGTTGGAAAAAAATTTGGAAGTGGGGGATATAGCCGTGTAGCCGATTAAAAAAATTTTAAAAAATAGTTTTGATTTTCTAATAGAGCCAGGTGTTAAAAGCCACCCACTATATTTTGACTGGTAGCATATTTGGAAATGGAAAAACGCGTCTCGAATAGCTTTTAAACAAATACCCGTATATGAAACTTACTTTGTTTCTATTTTACAAGCGTGGTGACACTTCCATTAATTGTAATTTCAGAAAAAGTCAGTAGGACTTGATGTACAATTGTAGGTGCCTCACTGATCGCGCCGCAGCCAAGCCGTCCGGTGCGCCAGTAGGTCTTCATGCATTGCAAACACGGGCCTCCGAGTTCGATCGATTGAAGTGTCACCCATGCTTGAAAACGTTGAAATTAATTGAAAACTGTTATCATCTGGGGGATTTAAGTACATGACAAATGCATGCAATTTGAGGAGAGTGAGATACGAAAACAAATTCCTTTTGGGTTGGGGCCCCCCCGAAAAGAATTGCGTTGAAACGTAAACTAAATAAAGATTTTGAAAACGACTTAGTTGGAAAGAGGGTTCGATATTAATTAAATTCTTGTGGGAAACCTAGCCCAGGGTGCAGGCGTGTATGAAACGTTGAAAGTCGGTGCTTGCAGAATTAATTAGCAGATTCTCGTGGGTGGTAAAGCTGGGGTCTGGAGCGGTAAAGCCCCATTCGCCGGACGCCCTTTCGAGAGGAGAAACAATTTTTACAGTTATTTCGTTGTGTTTTAACTGAAAATGGCAACTCAAGGCGGCATTACACCGGGTTTGTGTATGAAGGAATATTACACTTAAAGTTGTTTTGAACTAAACCATTCATGTGTAATAAAATTATGTTATGCACATAAGAGACAGAGTTTGAAAATAAACATATATTAATACCTCAAAAACTTAAACATAAACAATAATGTTTAGGTTATAGGTGTACGGTAAGCCTTTAGGTCACGTGACTAGTATTGGGTATAAACTCGTGTAAAGTATAGTTTTACAGCAACTATCTGCGATCTAAAAACCTAAAAAAAAAGAAGTGGTGAAGTGAAGTGAAGTGGCCCATTTTAGTAAAATGTCAAGCCTTTTTTAGTTGTGACGAATTAGAAAACATTATTCGTTTTGGCCAAGGTGACTGTTGAATTGGATAAGTGTATATTTGGTACGAAATCTGACGACGATGATGTGAGAAAAACTAGGGCGCTTCAACTCGGTGTTAGGTCATATTGCGCCGCCCCTGTGAATGAAAGTAAATGAGAAGAGTAATGCAGGTATGTTTGATGATTAATTGTTTTCTAAGTGTATAAATAACAAAATGAAATGATGATTGATGTTGAAAGTAATAGCAAAATAAAGTGTGAATGAAAAATAAAGAAAATAAAGAAAGTGTATGATTGAATTAAAATCGGAAATTCTGAGATTAATATTTTAATATTTAACTCCGTAATTTGCCCCCCCCCCCCCCCCCCCCCCCTAGCTCGGAACCTACGCCACTGCCAGGAGCGCAGACTATGTATAGGTACTGTATATTGGAGTTCAACATTGGAGCATAGGTCTGTTTTGGATAGAGGACCATTAGTCAGGTCTCGACGGATTTGAAACCCGGGGACCTCCCGTATAGAGTCTCGCTCTTATCATTGATCCAACATACTGTCGCGGCTTGGTTTTTATATTTTCGTTAAAGTGTGCAAATGTAAACAGCTCACGCAGTATAGTCTATTATCTATAGTAAAGGATTTTAGGATCCGAGCATTTTTTATTCATGCTTTTGAGGTTGGAAGGCCTTGACAGTAACATACAAGGTGTCCTGTTCAATAATGCACTTTGTACATCCCTGCAATGAACCATTGAATTTCATGAAGACCTTTCAAACTTGCGTAAATGTTTTATTTAACATTTGATTTTACAACTATTATTGATAGTGTCAGCCTAGTTCACCATCGCCTTCCTGTATTCACTTGGACGTCACCGGGCGGTGAGATAAGTTCCGGGGGATCGAGGTGTGGGACCTCCGGCTGTTCAAGGTATTATTGTTTATCGCTCGAAAGGTATTATTAGATCAGTGGCCGAACCAGCCCTTCCTTTTTTCGCGGGGGGGGGGGGGGGAGGTTGGGGTAAACATTTCTATTGTAACAACACTAACAAAATAAATATGGTAGTAATAATCGTAATATGGTAGGCAAGACGTTTACGGCTTTTACTTTTACGACTATAATAGCTCCTGAGTTTGAAATACTGGCATTTCATTCTACGATAAAAGCAATCTTGGCAAAGTTGGCAAAAGTTCAATTCGAATGGCAATGAGAGTTATTCTGGGTCTGTAATAAAAGAACACATAGAAAGGATATGTTTGAATGCGTAGGTTTCCATTCCGGTTATAGAACACAGAAATTATGTTTAAAAGTATGGTGTTTTACATAAGATAGTATATGTGAATACATGGTGATGATTTAGTGATGAATTTCTAATGAAAAACTGTGGAGAAACCATAATCATAACACTAGGAAGCCAACCAGTTTTTTTTTATTAAAACCATGAAAAATTGTTGTTCAGAAAGGTCTCTTTTACTAGTGGCATTAGAATGTACAACTAAATCCTGATAATGTTGAAGCGTTCACAATCCATGTATTTGTTTAAAAGCAGTTGAGTTGAGTTTGTGAACGGAGTGTCCATTCGGTAACTATAGTGGTGATAAAGGATGTCGGATGCGGGCATTGGGTAGGGAGTTTTAAAACAAATTTCAGTTTACATTTTAAATAATTTTAATATTTTGTTAATTAATTTAAGGTTGCTTTTATTGTCTTTTAGTTTGTAGACCTCCTTGACTGTCCTGCATTGGATGTATGAAATGAGTGTAATGTATACTAATTCTGCTGAACTAAATGAAATAAAGAACATACATACAGTCCTAGCAACGAAGCACATAATAAATTCAGAGTTGTTCTGAATCGACCTTGTTGATTCTGGCGTTGATCCGCGGGTGTTTGCACTGTCCATACCACTGATTGCTCTATTTTCCTAGTAAACATAATCGTGCTGGTGGTTATCGCTCACTCCTTGATTGCGTTCAGGGCCTACTAGGGTTGGCTTGGTCGCTTGATTTACTGTCCCCACTGAAAATTAGTTATTTAACTGAGTGGGTAGACCTCTAAATTAATTTTTGTAATCCTGTACAATCCTGGTACTGGGAAAATGTCCATTTCATACGAGGGTATGGGGCGCATAGCCCCAGTGTGTTTTTAGCATTGCAAATGGTTGTTTTTTCCAGATGTTAGCGTGATTTCTCGATAATTATAAAAAGGGAAGATTGACAGTTTTTATTGCCAGTTCCCCCGAAGTTACGCCACTATGATTGGTACTGATTATGATAAAACGTGCGTTGGTTAGTTTATCCAATCTTTACGGTGAAACTTTTGGAAACGCTGGTACGAGTGATGTTCATGTTGTTTGTGGATATAAAAAAATGTAAAATGTAGGCAAAATGTAGGCATCACGTGGAAATTCTCCAATAATTTGTTATTTGAAACATATTACGATAGTTAATGGTGTGATGCAGCTTCAGTGGATAAATTCGGTTATATTATATTTTCGTTTAAAAAATTTTGGGTTTGGCGGAGATGTAATTTTGTATAATTTTTTTGTAAAACAAAAAAAACATGAAATAGGAACTTTGTTTAAAGTTTTGGTACTTGCCTTTTTTTTTTTTACCCGAAATGCTACACATTTTTATTTCAATTACATATTTCAGGCCACGTATAAAAACAAATGATTTACATTACGAATACTATAGTATTATATTCTACGGATTTTACGTCCCCTCTAAGTTTTCTTCGTTCTGAGTTTGAGTTCGTCTGGAAGAAGTCGATGTGAGTTGGACTTTGTGACCCCCTCTAAGATGTAAGCAGGATCTATCGCGCTGACCTCCCGACCGATCTCTAAATGCTCAGATCGCAGGAAGTTTCTCGCTATATGGGAATGAGGATGTAGCTAGGAAACAACCCGAGAAGTTCTTATTATGAGAAAAATAAAAACAATAACATCCCCATGAGAAAGCAAAATACTTGATTAATTCAGCGTTTTGTTTCGTTTTACTTCAAATTCGTTGAAATCATGCATAAAAGTTTGTTCTGTTTATTTAACATGTGGGAAAATAAACAAATTCTATATATTAAATACAAGTTATGTAGATCAAGAAATAAAGGTAATGCCAACATACAAATGAAACAAAACAGTAGCTAAAGCAAAAAGGAAAATAATATAGACCTACAGGTGGAAAGTAGACTGGCATTGATTATACAAGCAAGTTTTACCCTTCGCAGCATTTTTTGAGAAGAACTAAAGGAATACGAATCAGTTATCGTCTTATTAACTTGCATAATTACTATCAGATTAAACAAGTGTTTTGGCATTTTATGTTTATGTACATCGTAAGATATCGTTTCCGGAATTTTTTCTTGGTTCGAGTTAATGATATTGCTGAAGAAATGGTCACAGTTGGTACAGGTGCACATAGTTATTTCAGCCGGCCAAGAAGCACCCGAAGTACAGCTTGTGTGGAGGCTCGTTTGGGATTGTGGTTAGCGTCTCTGCTTTCAGAATGCAGAATGGGCCTAAGGGTTCCGTTCCCGTTAAGAAGACAGAGGTTTTTTAAAAGGACTGAAACCATCAATCTTGTCTTAGGAGTTTGTAAACGGCGACTTTGGAGCCGTCCTAGAACGAGGCGAATAATATATTTAAAGTTTTTCTGAATCGGCCTTGTTGATTCTGGCGTGGATCCGGGGGTGTTCGCACTGTCCATACCACTGTTGGGCTATTTTTCCTATTAAAAATATCGATCTGTGGTTGGTTATCGCTCACTTTCGTCGATTGCGTCGACCTACAGGTTGGGTTTATCTCTTGATTTACTGTCCCCCACTGCAAAAATCAGTTTTAAAACTGGTGGGTAGACTCTAAATACAATTTACTTGTTTACATTGCAAAGTTGTCAATAATACATACATGGACAGCCCTACAGTCGTAGAGTTTTAAAATTTTGTTTCATTAGCCACAACAAATTCCGAACATGTAATTTTGTACTTTTATACAAAATCGAAAAACGTAAAAAATTGGTTTAAAAACCCATTTTAACAAGTGTCACTTTAGAGCCATATATTTCCACTTTTGTGACAACTGTTCAAAACTTGAAATACCTGTTGTGTCAGTCAGCCGAGCGAACAGAAATATGGCTATAACGCATGTCCTATATATACTCTCTTATCAAACTCAAATAATTTTGCATACACTTCTACTTAATTTATTTAAAAAAAGACGGGTACGGTGTGTTCTAATTAGGACGACTATATCTATTTTCGAGTTGTCGAGTTCAAAAAGTCCCCTTTTCTGAGTTGGATAAGCTAACCCCACCCGGATAACCAAAACCATTCTGTATTATCTTCTTGTTGAATAGAATGAAAGTCAACAAAAAATCGGCATGCCAATCGAGTTCATGTTTGGTTTTTTATCGAGAGAATAACTCCACAGACGGACCCTATTTAAAAAAATATTAATATTGACCGTTCTATTGAAATAATAACCAATATCACTAAAAATTTTGATACTCAATTTATTAGAATTGACATTTCAAATTACATCATTCATCCGAATGTTATCAATTGTATACCAAAAGCTCATTTGACCAAATCATTCAAAAATTGAAAACACTCACATCACTAAAAATCAATTGGTAAACATTTCGAGATCAAATGATCATTTATAAAATTGATAATTCTAAATATTAAGTTGATATCAGTTTGTATTCAATTGCTAGTAAATTTAAAACTTTTTACTAGGGGATGACGTGCAAAAATGTATTTCCTTCACAGCTTCCTCTCTGATAACAATACTTTTTCCCACCCCAAAATCCGTATGTTGAAGATCTATTTTTTTTGTTTTTGTTTTTGTTTTACAAATGCAAATTTTTCCGAAAATAATTTTTAAATACGGGTATTTTTGGGGTTTAAAATCTATGGTGTTGTATGCGTTATATTGAATTAAATGATCCTATAATTCCATTTAACTCAAAATGCACAAAACCCACCCCCCTTTGAGGTTTTAGATAAAAAGGAAAAAACCAAAATGCCAAAATTTATATTTTTAATTTAAATGCTAAAAAAACATACTTAGGTATGAAATACAGGCCGACCTAATTTTTTCACATTTTATGTAACCCAAATTTGTACTGATAAAATCAGCGTAAATATAAAACCTCTTGTCCATCAGTTTTCAAAAGTAGACTCATGCTATCATTCATCCGGAAAGATGGGCGGAAATTTCGGGGGAAATTTTGGTTAAGATCGCTAGTGATTCTTAAAATCTGTTTGGGGGGTAGGTCACACGGAAATTCAATAAAAAAACCCTTACAAATTAAAAATCAATCTTTATACTTGGGGGCCATGAAGGAGAGAAAAAAATTGCTAAATTTGGTTCCTTTTAAAGGGGGTTTGGTTAAATCGCATGTTCACATACTCTCCGAAGCGTGATACGTGAGTGAACCCTTGGGGTGGGGTGGGTGTGTGACAAGTTGTCATGGCTATCCGGAGGAGAAGGGGGACAACCCCCCGGGGGGGGGGGGGGGCGCCCTCTTTTGCAAAAAAAGTTTGAAAGTGCACTTAAACTTTTTCAATGGGAAAATAGAATAACTGTTAAAATCGAAAATACAAAAGGCAAAAAATTACCATCTGTGCAGGGACCTTGAAAGAAAAACTTTTAGATTAAAAAAGAATTTTTGTAGAAAAAAATTGGTCATTTCACCAAAAATGACCTTGAAGAAAAATCTATGCACACTATGAATTAATTGTTGACCCTTCCCTTTATGAATTTCTGGACAAACCTACCCACTGCAAGTTTTACAGAGGGTACTAAACACAAACACAACTCAAACCCCAAATAAAAACTTTAAAACGATTTTCGTTTTGACATCATTGAAAATAAAAGGTGCAGGCTATGTGTCTGACTTTTTTAAAGCAAAACAAAATCACCATCTTTTCCTTCATTCCTCCCCCCCTTAATTGAAAGAGTTCCCCGCTCCTGCCAACCCTTTTAAAAATAATTTCTGATCAGTGCAACCCCCCCGACACCATTGTCCCCCCCACCCCCCACCCTTAAACCCCGGGGGGGCCCTTCTCCCGCCCCGACCAACCCCCAAAATTAAACCCCCTGCTTCAGTACTAAAATTTTTCCAAAATGAATATTCCTGTTGCGTAACTGGGATACAATTTCGGCGCGGCTGAGATGGTAGAAATTTCAGATTTTTAAGTAACATCCAACTGAATGAAAAAAATAAACCACAGACAACAGAATTTTGAACACTGGGCGTGTTTTGGGTTTTTTGTTTGGGTTGCGAACCCATTCCTAAAAAATCATACTTCCAAATTTTGGCTAATTTTCCCTTGCTAACTCATAGGAAAATTTTTTTTTTAAAAATGCATCGCTTTGGGTTTTTACTGTTCTGTAAACCCCAAAAGGGAAAATTTTCATTTTTTTTATCCTTATAGTAATACAAAATTTGATTTTTTTGTGTGTAAATTTGTTCAAAAGTAGGCCAAAATCGATCTGCCGCATACAAATATAAAAAGAAAATAAAAAAAAATGAAAAATTAAAAGAGCACTAAAAAAATAACCCAAGAATATGATTTCTATGTTTCCTTTTAGTATTAAATATATTTCTATTTTTTTTTTCCCCCGATGCAAATTTTTATTCGAATTCATTCAATGTTTTTTTTGTTTATTTATTGCTGTTTCCTTGGGGCCCGCGCCAAAATTGATTTTCTCTATCTCTGTAAATTGCTCATATCGAAATAGCGACTTTATTTCTTAATCTACTTTGAAAAAATTGCCGTCAAATCCCCCAAAAACACCCCCCCTCCCCCCGCCCTCCTCACGTAAAATTTTTTTTTTTTTCCTGAGGGGATGTGTTCAATGATCAATTGGGATGCAACTAGTGTAAAATGAGTGATACTTGGGCCCATGATGCTTTACCCAAGGACTTCGCTTTTGGGAGGGTAGAAAAGATATGGATGATGTATAAAGGTTGAGGGTTTAATAGAGATATTTGGGGGGTCTCACAGCACTCTCAGTGGGGGGAAAGGAAGAATATTGACTTGATTACTTTAAAATATCAATCAAGGGAAAAAGGGTACCTGAGCTTTTCGCGGAGATTTAAGAAAATTTTTAAGCATCCCAGTTTGTGTGTTTTTAGGGAAAAGGGTTTAAAAACAACTCGTTTCTATTTCAGTAAATTGTTTTTAAAAATATAAATCCAAAGCCCTTATATTTTAATACGATTTAGAATTAAAAAAAATAAAAAATCCAGCCCGTTTTCCAAAATATGCTTCAAATTTGACAAAACATTCCTAAAATCTCCTTTATTTACGCAATTTTTTTTAAACTTTAGGAATTTTTTCCACCTATACAGTTTTGTAACGTAAATTTACGGAAACTTATTTTAGGAATTTCACTGTAACAATATATTTAAAACAAACTACGAACGTACTTCAAACAGTGGTGACTTTCATCTTTCCCTTTTTTAATTTAAAACAAATATAATGTTTCCACTTTCTAAGAATCATATAGATTATTCCCGCTTACCAAATCAACGCGAGGGGGCCCCCCCCCCCCCCCCATAAGCGTCCATCTTCTAAAAATCTGAAAATAAACTTCAATTCTTGGAGAATATTTATTTATTTTCAACTCTAAATGGGGCTTTCCCTCCACTATAAAATACTTTAAACAATATTAGTGAGCATTTCCCTAATGCTTAAAAGCGAAGCGAAATTTAATCTGGAAATGTAAGCTATATTCGTGAAAACTTTTCGTATTTTGAAATGAAAAACTGTTTGTCATTAGTAAATGTTTCATTGTTTTTTGTCTCCCGATCATCCCCAAATTGAGACGGTCAAGGACCTGGCTATAACGGTTCTTTTCCTCATCATCTTTTTTGTAAAACATCTTGGAATTCCATTGGGGGGCGCAAACATGTTGTTTGTTTTCGTCTGCGTTTGACATGGTGAAACCCCCAAATTTCACAGCGGGGGGGAAACAATGATTCCGTTTCGTTTTTTTTTCTAGTTTATTTGAATCTGTAGAGGAAATACGGGGTCCTCTATGATCGTGAGTATCACAGATCGTAGACGATGCATGTCCGATTTTGGCATAATTATTTTTTTTTTAAAGAGATAAAAAATTTTGTTTTTTCTCTAAAAGGTTTTTGATACATTCTGATTGAATCTTGTGTTCTTATGTGGGGTTTAATTTAAACCCAAATGTTCCAAAAAAAGCTCATATTCCTTAGAATGGTTAAAACCCCCCCCCCCCCCCCCCACACACACACAATTTGGATTTATAGATGGGAAAAAAAAATTATGCAATCAAAATGAAAAAACTATTTTTAAAACAATTCTCTATAGTTTTTTATGACCCTTCAGGTACTTACCAGGGAATGCAAAAAACTAAAGCTGTGGTATAGACAGAATTTTGGGATTTAAAGGTATAAAAACAAAAATTTAAAATAATAATATATACATGTAAAATTTGCACTTCACAGGTGTTTAAAAGTCACAACCAAAAAATACAATTTTTTGAAGGTGTGTCTGGGGTCCTCGATAGCTCAATTTTGGGATCGGGCCGTCAAGCCGAGGTTCTGGGTTCGATCCCCCTCGGGCCAAATTTTAGACAATAATTGTTTTTCCTAATAAAATCTAAAAACTAACCTGTAAGTTTCGAGAGCTTGAACCAAAAAAGGTCCCCCACGCTAAACTTTGATCAATTTCCTTTGGGCACTGCCCTAGTTTTTAATGTCCCAACACGCGGGAGGCTTCTAGTTACACGGGGACTGTAATCACCTGTGTTGTATTACGCGTCACTTAACACGTCCCCAGACCATTCTTATCTACTAAAACAACTTGTTAAATGACGTCAAAAGTACATTTGATAAACTGCTCGACAGATTATTGTTACCTATGGTTGCCTTATGACAATTTTTACCTCGTGACGACGGGAGGGGCATGATTACATATGTATTGGGGGAAAAGGGTGTCTCAAGGTTGAAAAAAACCTCGGAAAAAACTTTTTATCGGTTGCCGTGGTAGGCTCCTAGTCCGTGACGTCCCCCCTAGCACGAGCCCCCGTGCGCCGTCGTAGTGAAATCACTCTCGGCTCAGTCCCTGGCCTTGAAATAAATACACCACGCCACGCCCCTAAAGACAAAGACCCCATAAAAGCAAGATCTTCCAGATGACCAAAAATCGCGAAAAAAATTCGCAGTGTTTTGTTTTTTACACCTCCCCAAAAAGAACGTGGTGTCAGTTTCTCAGTTTCGAACACCAACGGTATTTTGGGAAAGGAGCATGCATGCCCCCTTTGACAATTTCACGAACAAAAAATATTTTTGGGGCTGTTATTTTTGGGTTTTTTTACTTTACAGAATTCTTAAAAAAAAAGTTTTTAAAAAATGATTTATGTTCATTTCCAAATTTCCCCACTTTTCAACCCCGATCCGTGGTTGGTGCTGATCATATTTTTTGGTGAGTTTCCCTCTTTTTCACAAATTTTTAAAAAACGTGCTGAAAATAAAATTTAGACTTTTCTTTTTCGTGAAGGGCCAGGCTGCGTCCCTGGCCCCACTTAAATAAAGTGGGGGCAGGGGGTGGGTGAATCCCCCCCCCCCCCCCCACGAACCACCATTCAGTTTGCCGTTCACGTGATTTTTTGTGTGACTTGTTGCACTTTGCGGACATCGGTAAAAAAAATTCAAGTTTTTTCACCCTAAACTTCCCTCCCCCCCCCCCAAAAACGGTTCTAGGGTTGGCGTGGGGGGAAAAACTTTATGGGTACCAGGGGAGCTTTTTTTATTAGGAAGAAAACCCCCAAAAAAAACGATTCCGGAAACACGCCCGGGGTTTTTAAAAGGGTTGACTAGAAGGGGCATACAAATAAAAATTTAAAAAGTAATAAATAGTTTATCCAATAAGCCTTGAAATCAAAAAATTTTAAAATGCAAAATGTTAGTTTTTTTTTTTTTTTTTTTTTTTTTAATTACCACAAAAAATATACATTTTTTTTTAAAGCAAAAAAATTTTTAATATTTATTATAAAATTTTATTACAAATTAAATATTTTTTAATTTATCCCAGTTAAAAGTAGAAAGGGGGGTGTTGCCCCGAATTGAAAAGAAGAAAATTTAATGTGAATAAAAAAACTTTTATAAAAATGTTCCCATCCAAGTAAGTAAACCCCCCCCCCCCCCCCCATTATATTCCGTATGACCCAAAATTGCCCAGAACTGGGTTTTCTTTTAATTAGTTTTACCCCCCCCCCTTTATCGTCCCGGCCAAAGGCCCAGCACTTTTTTCTTTAACATGATTCGCCTTCCTGGCTAAACCCCCCCGACCCCCCGTCATTGTCACCAAAATTAAGGAACAAGGGGCATAAATAAATAAATAAATAATTTTATTTAGACTACCCCCTCAGTTATATAATATTTTTAGTGGGGACTTTAAATCAACGACCAAGCCAACCCTGCAGGCCCCGACGCAAGACGAGTGGCGTAACCAAACCAAAGATAGATATTTTTTTTAGGAAAAATACAATCATGGTTGGGCAGTGCGAACCCCGCGAATCAAAGCCAGAATCAACAAGGCTGTTCAGAACAACTCTGAAATTTATTGTCTTCGTTTCTAGGACGGGTCCAAAGTCACCGTTTAAAAATCCTAACAAACTGATGGGCTTTAGTCTAAATCAGAAAATTAAAAAAAATTTTGACTTTAGCGGGAAAAGAACCCTAGACCTTCTCATTGGAAACAATACCTAAAACCCCAAGACCAATTTTAGCAAAGAGAGGCTTCCCCTTTAATCGGATCTGGGCACACCCCCGGATTTTTTTTTTTTTTATTTTTTAGTGTATTTAAGTTTTTTTTATTTTTTAATGTAAAACTTTTTAGTATTATTTTTTGCGTTATACTGCCATTTTGGAAGACCGTGGCTAATAAGAGCCCATTCATCACCTTTTGGCGCGAAGTTTAAAAAGTCGTTCTTTTTTTGGTTTTTTAGGAACTAAAAATATTAAAAAATCTCAGCCCAAAAGCCACTTTGTTTATTTTATTGCTAGGGAACGCCAAGTCGTTTTTAAGACGGTGAGTGAGCCATTGTTGAGTACCCGTATAACATTCCTTTTCTTTCCCATCCTTAGGCCCCCTAGCGTATCATAGGGTAGAGTGGAGCTTTTATGGCCTTACAGTTGATGCGCCCTTATACCAAACTACACTTAAACCCCCTATTTTTTTATACCAATATAATTATCAATTTTAAAATGCAAATGTTCCCGGGTACTCAACACATGACTAGCTCCTCGTCAAACAACGAATTAGGTGTTTCCCTAGTCAAAGTTGGCTAAGGCGCCTTTTATACCCAAAATGTGGGAGACCTGGGTTCCCAAAACCCCCGGGCGGAAAAAAAAAATTATTTCTGGATTGAATTTAAAAAATTATAAAACAAATTTTGAAATGCATACAACAATACTATGGAGAACATAGCCAGTACGAAATAAAGAGTAAAGATTGCAAGGTTTACTCAATGTCCCCCGCAGAATTTAGGGGAACCTTGGTCGTTCCTATTCTTTTATACCTTGATCACTGCTATTGCATGTAATTACGGGCCTACCAAAAAATTATTTGGGTAAAAATGACTTCTTCAAGAAAAAGCATTGTTGAAAAATGAACCGACACTTTTAAGCATATTTTTCAAATTTTTTATTTATTGTGGTTTAAATCGAAATGAATTGCGCTCATTTTGTTAGCAGTTCTAAGTACCTGGTCACGGACGTCTGTTTAAAATTTCAGCTCGATCTATTTGGCCGTTTGGCCGTTATGAGCCCGGACAAAACAACAAACAGATAAACAGACAAAAAGAATTAATCACGACAATTGGGCCCGAAACGAGTAGCGTTATAAAATCCTCATTCGCTTCGCTCACTCCGTCTAATTATTGAATCTGCACGCTAAAAAAATAGCTATGACTAAATAAAGAATAAATTTCAAATTTAAAATTTCCCAAACCCTGGGCCGGGTGTCTGGTACTTCTAAAGGGGTAGTTTCAAACCCAAAAGGGTTGCAGGGGGCGTGGTGGCCGGACTGTGATAATTGCAAATGTCTGATAACCCACTTAGGGGCCCGGGACTCGAGTCAGACATATCAGGGAAACTTTTTACCAGGACAGGGCCGTCCCAGGGCCCAAACGACAACGTCGCAGGCTCGTCACCACCTCATTTAGTGGACCTCAATCATGTAGCCTATGTATGTAATTATGTTTATTTATTTTTTATTTATTTATTTATTTAACGTCTATCCTATTCAGTTATAAAAACTGATTTACAAAGGAGGACAACTAAATAAATCTAATTACATAGATGTAGACACAACAATGAACTACATTTAAGTAAATATTTGAAATAGTAATTATATATTATATATATTATATATTATAAATTAGATTTATTTAGTTGTCCTCCTTTGTAAATCAGTTTTTATAACTGAATAGGATACCAGCAAAACACAAAAGTGTTAACCCGGGCCGTGCCCCTCGGGCTGCTCGTACGGCCCCCCCGGGCTGCCCCTACGGGTAACCCCCTAGGAGTGTCCCCTCGGGCCCTGACGGGGGACCGCACGGGCTACCAGTAGCTTCCCCGGGCCCTACCTGCGTGCCCCGTTGTTTATAAACCGCTTGATGCCCGGCCGGGGCCCCCCCCGTTAAACCCTACACTCTACTCTGTCCCGCCCCACGTCCCCGCCGGTCCCCCGCCTATGCCCCTCCTTGACAATATTAAATACATCCGTAGCGCGATCTGTGACAAAGTAAAACCAAAATAAAAGTTTATTGTAATATCAATTTTATATAGCTCTCAACTGTGACATCAGTCGATTTCCTGTATGGATTTTAACACATATAAATTGGGAAGTTGTTATAAATTTCAAGTGTAAGTGTCTCGAACTCGATCCGCAGCGCGCCTCCATCTGTAAGCCAAGCCCTTAACCATTGGGCCACGGAAGAACTTGATGCTTGGAGGGAATAACCACCCATAGATACAACAGCAAATCGACTTGACTGAATTGTAGTAACTAGGAAGCTTTGCAAACGCTTTTTCCAGGCGCATTGTTGGATGAGCGTAATTGTTTAAAAACGTAAAAAGCATAAAATTGCCGATTTTCATATGAAATAATTATTCAATTACGCTAATTATGGGCCCATTATATTAATTCATAAAATTAAGCTTCTGTAAAAAATGATAACAGTCGGATAAAGCATATAGATGTTATAAGTCGAAGAAATTAAAAAATAAATAAAAAAGTCGTAAAATTTCCATTATCATGAGATATTATTTTCTGATTGCGCTCTTATTTCACACGAATAAATAAATTCATAAAATTAAGGTTCTGTAAAAAAATCATTACAATCGAATAAAGCATGTAGGTGTTATAAGTCGAGGAAATTTTTTAAAATAAAAAAATCGTAAAAATTGCGATTTTTATAAGAAATAATTTTTCGATTGAGCTCAAAAACGTGGCAGTTCTAAGTTCAGAGATTTCGAAGGTCTCCAGAAAATTTAATCGCAATTGGAGAATCGGTTTAGCCGGAATCGTGCTAACAGTCAGACAAAAAAACAGAAAGAAAGAAAACAAACATTCCGGATTTTTTTCTCCAGTGTAGTGAAATGGAATCTTCGCTTCGCTCGCTATGCTCATCCAATTGTGCGCTTGCTCTGTGGCCCATCAGTATCGCCTTTTTCTATTTTGGATGTGTTTGATAGTGTTCAATATATTACACAAATGGTATACAGTTTATTTTTTAAATGGGTGCTCTAAATTATGATGCTATTCCAAGCCGTTTCTGTTTTGAAGCGCATGTTCGAATTTTGTTCCTGTAGTTGATATAGGCCGAGGCGGGTACATATGCATAAATAAAGTATATGCTGTTCGATGCGATGCTGAATGATACGTCCATAAGATAACGGTACTTATTCTATTGGTTTATGCAACCAAAATGATATGACTTTATTAGAGATGTTCATATCTTTTTGTTTCAGTTGGTAAAAGTTATAGTATACAGTGTTGCATTTTCTTAAAAAAAACTGTATTAACAAGAAAAAATGAAAGCAGGCCAAAAGCTATTATATTGTAAGCAATGATAATTACCAGGAAGCTTCGCAAACACTTTTTCAGGCGCGTTGTTGGTTGAGCGTAATTGTTTAAAAACAAAAAAGCGTAAACTTGCGATTTTCATAACATATAATTATTCGATTACGTTCAAATTTCACACGAATATATTAATTTATAAAATCAAGGATCTGTGAAAAAATTATTACATTCAGATAAATTATGTACGTGTTATAAGTCGAAGAAATAAAAATAAAAATCTCAAATTGCAATAATTATGAGAAATAATTTTTTGATTGTGCTCAAATTTCACTACGAATATATCAATTCATAAATAAAGGTTCAGTAAAAGAATAATTTCAATCGAATAAAGCATGAAGGTGTTTATAAGTCGAGAAATTTTCAAAATCGAAAAAATCGTAAAATTGCTATTATCATAAGAAATAATTTTTCGATTGAGCTAAAAAACGTGGGCAGGTCTAAGTTCAGAGATTTCAACAGGCCACCAACAAAATTTTATCACAATTGGAGTAACGGTTTAGCCGGAATCGTGTGAACAAAGACGTTAAATAAATAATAAAAATAAATAAATTATCTTTTCATAAATATGCAACTTACATGATGCATAATTAGATCGCCCAGCGTCAATACATTTAAAAGTAAATTGAAATCGTAAAAGCCAAATAAAACCTACTTAAAAGGATATTCACCCGCTAAGCTCATTAAATATATTTCATTCAGGCTAACTATATAGTTATGAGTTTAGAAATTAGCAGAAAAATTATTAGGGCCACCATGACCCAAAAAAATGGTCAAATTTGTTTATTTTCGTGCTAGGTCCCATCGGCAAAAATCTCCCATGATAAATAATATGGGGACGATCTTTATGCCCCGTGACCTTGGAGGATTTTGAACCAAACAAATCGGCTATATTGACGTACTCTGCAGCCTTTTCTGTAAACCCTCTATATTTTGTTTTATAGTTTGGGCAAGTGGTTCGGTCAAAATATGCCGATTACCAAGAAGGGGTGTGGTTTTGGAATGTATATTTTTGCGTTTTTGAGTGTATATTTGTGCACAGTTTTAAGACACGATGTTTTCAAGGGCCATTTTAGATTGGTTTGGTATTGTGCTCTAGCATCTATGTGGAACGAAAAAGAAGCAGGTTAAAGCCGACTTGAGAAATTTTCTAAAACGCCAATTTTCGCAAATTTCTGGATCAAAAAAATTAAAAAAATGCTTGTAAAATCACAGTTACAAGATATCATTTCATAAACGGCAATTTTAGTGCAGTGGAATTATGCTCAAGACTAAATGGTAATTTGGGGGGGGGGGGGGGGGGTTATAGTCTCTTGAAACTCGTCTGCGCGCCAACCTAAGCGAAACAACGAAAGATACCAAACCATAAACAATGTAGCGCAAGGACGCTGTCCATCGCCCAACTCTGGCACACATCAGATTTTTAGTTATAGGTGCTTCGCACCAGGCACTAAAACTACCAGGGGAGAGGCTTCGAGCCCCACGACCATTCCCCAAAACAGAAGAAGATTATAATGTACCATTTTAATTAATATTCTTCAAGTTATTGCAGATAGATATAGGTATACTGAATTAGCCGCATCATTTATGAACGCGCCTTTTTTATAGTCTTGTAAGTTGACAATACTTTGGTATTGGGAGTCACTGCTCTATTATTCATGAAGGTAAGTGGTATTTGCAATAGTTAACACTCTTTGTGGTTTTAAAACGAACACTTTCTTAGATAAGCATACTGGCTAATATGCAACTTGTTTGGTTGAACATTTATTTTTAAACATATCAAAAACTCAGTTCCTAGACATATGTACTTTGGTAAATTAATAACCATTATATGTGCAATGAACTTAATACTAGTGAATATATTGTAATTTGTATATTATATTAAATTTCTAATTTGTAATTTTGTTATTTGTTATTTTTTTGTATTATGTATTGTATGTTTATTTTGTATATTGTATATGAATGAAGCCATCATCCCCTGGAATTGTGTCTAAATATGTGACATGTGAGTAGGGATGGGATTTTACTGGTCAAATGTAAAAAATCACAAATCATTTTTTTTAGTATATTTATTTTTAAAATGTGGTGACAATAGCTTTGTTTATTTAAATGCCGTCATCATCGTCGATGCTGTCTTCAGTCCCTTCCTCCGATTCATCTTCAGCTTCCCCATATGCTATTATATATTATTTGTCTATTAATTCATAATATAACTACATAATAAATAATAATAGAAATAAAATATTACCTCTTTAAAATATTTTTAGTTGAGGAAACAAGAAAGAAATGTTATCGTTTACTTAATAATTCAAATTTAAAAAAAAAATTTAAAGCAATATACACATGTTATCTTTTAGTCAATTGACTAAAAGTATTTGACCAGTCAATTGATTAGTCTATTGACATTGTTTCAACCCTACGTGTGTGTAACGTATTTTTTGATGCCTACCTTCCCAATTTACCACAGATTTAATACAAATATTTTAATCCTTACCATACATTTTATGCAAAATCCCGACTCACTGATGTATTTTTTCATGTCGGTGCAAATAGCACCTTTATTTCTTGGAAACACCGGCGCATGCGCAGAACTTCGATGAAAATAGAAAAAAAAACTACTCGGCGCACCTTCGAGGTGCAAATAGAGGCGGCCAAATAAATTTCCAGCATCAATAAAGTACTATAATTCATTAAATTGTGAAACCTTATATAAATTAACAATTACTCCTACCTATACGGGAGTGTTTCCCGATTAATGAAATTGAGAAATAAGTTTCAAGTACATCTATATTTTCTTTATACAATTACTTCCGCCATGTTGGATCGAGGGTCTACCATGACTTGTTACTTTGTGTTTGACCAGACTATCTAGGGTGGATTTCATCCCCCCAATGAGGGAGGGGGGATGATATTGACGACTTGCGCGCAGCATCCCTTCTGGAACACATCTCCTGCTTCGCCAATGAACCGCCGGCATCTCACCCTGCGTGCCCGAACAGTAGACATTTTCCAGTTTCTAAAACCGGGTGTTTTCTATCTACATAAGGGTCTCGACCGGGAATCGAACCCGGGGCCTCCGTCTATACGTAGCTTTACCACTTTACACGTACAACAAATATTGAGAAGAGATTTACTCATTAGCTCGCTATAGGTCTGCCTTTGGTAAAGCATCGCTGTACGTAAAGGCGGAGGACCGGGGTTTGATCCCCGGTCGGGACAAATCTTTACGAACATTGCTCTAACTTCATTCCTTTCCTTACAGCATACTTACGCTGAAAGTTTGTAATTTGGTTAATATAGTTAGGACGAACCTATCTAGACAACTTTTATCATCTTACATCTAAGTAGACTTGATTTTAGGGATAGTGCTCGGATAAATAGTAACGTTATTGAATATTTTTGGAAGATCCAAAAACACTGTTTCTGTTTTTGTCTTGTATTAGTAAATGCAATTTGAAAAATATTATTTATGCATGTTTTAAATACGGTTTATTGTAAATAATTGAGTTTTTTTTATCGTTTTATATTTAAAGATGGCTGTTCCACCCTGTTTTTTCCATTTTCTAAAATATGCAACTATGTTAAAAAAATAGTAAATGAAATTAAAAACCTGGCGCTATAAGAACGCCAAAACAATTTTTTTCAAATTTTTTGATCGGGCACACGACATATATTGCATCTTCAAAATAGTTTCAAACTACAATTGCATCTAGCACATCGTTCAAACGTATATTGTTGTGTTTCTGTGACATTTAAGTTTGACTGTTTTCCTACGCTTTAACAGAGAGAAAACATGGGATTTTTCGGAACCGTGTCCCCTGCGAATTTCTCCGTTTCCCGGTACAAATTGACAAAAAGTACCGGTTATCTAAAAAATTCGTGGAACATACCAAATTGTAAAATCCCAAGTTTTCTCTTTGTTAAAGCGTAGAAAAACAGTCAAACTTAAATGTCACAGAAACACAACAATATACGTTGAACGATGTGCTAGATGCAATTGCAGTTTGAAACTATTTTGAAGATGCAATATATGCCGGGTGCCCGATCAGAAAAATTTGAAAAAAATTATTTTGGTGTTCTAATAGTGCCAGGTTTTAATTTCATCCACTACAGTTTTACATAGTTGCATATTTTAGAAAATGGAAAAACAGGGATGGGACAGCCTTAAGACCTTCGAGTATTCCTTTCCCACATCTAATAGGCTAATTATTAATATTTATTACTTACTAGGAAAACGCTAAAGTCCCGCCGCGTTGATGGATGAGCTTTTTTAAATTTTTAGTTTGCGTGGGATATCTTTACTTTTGCAAGTGCTTTGTTTTGCTGCCTACGCATTGTAGGTGATTGTTGTCAAGTTTCTATTGTTTCTTGTCAATTGGTATTATTTATCGTATTAAACTTATATTAAAAGCTTTATTTCTATAGATTTTGGCTAACTTTTTCAACTTTTTCTTTCATAAGGTACTACAACACCATAACCTCAATGTCCATGTATAATATGAACGTCGTAGCCCCACCCGTTTGGTCAGAATCGGCCCAAATGGCACGAAAATATCGCACAAAAAATCAAAAAACTTATATTAAAAGCTTTATTTCTATGGATTCTGGCTAACTTTTTCAACTTTTTCTTTCTAAAAGCAATACATCACCATAACCTTAATGTCCATGTGAAATATGAACGTTGTAGCCCCACCCGTTTGAGCAGAATCGGCCCAAATGTCCGAAAAATCGCGCTAAAAATCGAAAGAAAATCGTAAAAGTACGATATTCATGAGAAATATTTCTTCGATTGTACCCAAAAACAATACACCTCTAAGTTCAAAGATTTCGAAGGGGTCTCAAAATTTCATCAAGATCGCATAGGCCGTTTGCCCGGAAGAAAAAAACACCCGAGCTAAATTTGTTGGGGGGTCAGTGAAATTGAAGTCTTCGCTTCGCTCGTCCAATAAGTAAAAAGCCAGGGCTTTGTATTTATGGCTTTTGCAGATAGATATGAAATTGACCAATTTTTTCACTTCACTTAATTCACAAGTTACTAAAAGTAAAAATTATTGTTAAAGGGGCTAAAACCTCAAAAATTATTTTTTAGCACGTGATCTATAGCACAATACTACACTTAAATGACCGTTTAAAAAATTATATCTTGTAACTGTGATTTAACACGAATTTTTTAACTTTTTTGAACCAGAAATTGGGCAAAAATTGGTGTTTTGGGAAATTTCTTAAATCGACTTTAACCTGCTTCTTTTTTGGTCAACATAGATACTAGAGCAATGTACCAATCTAAAATGCCCGTTTATAACATCGTGTCTTAAAACTGTGCCCAAATATACCCTAAAAGACGCAAAAATATGCATTCCAAAATCACACCCCATCTTGTAATCAGCATATTTTGACCAAACTACTTGCCCAAATTACAAAACAAAATATAGAGAACTTACAGAAAAGGCTGTCGAGTACGTCAATAATGGCCAATATTTTTTGGATCAAAATCCTCCAAGGTCACGGGACATAAAAATCGTCCCCATGTTATTTCTTATGGGAGATTTTTGCCGATGGGACCTAGCTCGAAAAATGTCATGTTTGACAATTTTTTGGGAGGTCATGGTGGCCCCAATAATTTTTCTGTTTTAAATTTCTAAATTCATTACTAGTTAGCCTGAATGAATATATTTTTTGAGTTTAGCGGTTAAATACCCTTTAACATTGAAAAATTGTAACTTGTATAATACTAGGAAACGCTCAGTTGGACGCGTTGATAAGCGAGCACGTGCTAATAGCTAGACCCACATTGCACATTTTTTTAAATTTTAAAATTTGCGACGTTAGCTGTCCACAGGGCCATGTTTTTTTATATTATTTATTATTGCCAAGGTATTTGGGTAAAAACCCGTGGGGTAAACCTTTACTTTGTGGATAAAATCCACCGCCAACTAAGGACCTTGACTCCTTGGGAAAACTATTTAAACTCTTTGGTGACAATTAATAATACACTGCATCCCCGAAAGTATTTTGATTACTTCTCGGTGGCAGTGCATTATGAACTTCGCGCGTCTTTTCGTTGCCATGGCAAACGTTACTTTTATTACTAGGAAACGCTCAGTTGGACGCGTTGATAAGCGAGCACGTGCTATAGCTAGACCCACATTGCACATTTTTTTAAATTTAAAAATTTACGACGTTCGCGTTTCCAGTATTATTTATTATTGCCAAGGTATTTGGGTAAACCCGTGTTTAAATCTTTACTTTAAAATCCACCGCCATCTAGAGGATCTTGACTCCTTGGGAAAACTATTTAAACTCTTTGTTGAAAAATAATAGACTACTTCCTCGAAAGTATTTTGATTACTTCTAGGTGGCAGTGCATTAGAAACTTCGCGCGTCTTTTCGTTGCCATGGCAACGTTACTTTTTGTTATAATGTAATTTCCATCTACACTACTTATCGGATCAAAATAAAATTAACATATTCGTGACCGGACGGACATTCTAAATGATTTGGCTATCTCAGATTTTGTCGCCGGTTAGTTTGAAAAAAAAACTTTCGATTAACTTTAATGTAACTTTTTAACTTTTTGAACGATTTTGCCACAAAACTAATGGCATTCAATCGAGAACAAAGCTTGCGGATGGTGAAAATTTCAACTCGATCCGAGCCTCCGTTCGAACGTTATCGCGAGACATACAAACAAAAAAAAAACAAAACAAAAAACAAACAAAACAAACAAAAAAAAAAAAAAAAAAAAACAAAACCAGTGACTAATTTTTCCGGCAGAGTCAAATGGAAACGCTCGCTTCGCTCGCTTAATAATGTAATTCCATCTACACTACTTATCGGATCAAAATAAAATTAACATATTCGTGACCGGACGGACATTCTAAATGATTTGGCCACCTCAGATTTTGTCGCCGGTTAGTTTGAAAAAAAAACTTTCGATTAACTTTAATGTAACTTTTTAACTTTTTGAACGATTTTGTCACAAAACTAATGGCAATCAATCGAGAACAAAGTTTGCGGATGGTCAAAATTTCAACTCGATCCGAGCCTCCGCTCGAACGTTATGGCGAGACATACAAACAAACAAATTCAAACAAAAAACCAAAAAACAAACAAAAACAAAACAAAATCAGTGACTAATTTTTCCGGCAGAGTCAAATGGAAACGCTCGCTTCGCTCGCTTAATTATGTTATATTTATATTTATATACCGTATACTTTGTATAATATCCTTTGTTTTTTTAATAAATAAATAAATAAATAAATGGTCAGCAGGATTTATATTATAAAATTAACTTAATGCATGTAGTATTGTACTTAGTATTAGGGCGCTCTTTGAAGAATATCATATTATTACATACACAATTCATTCCCTTGTTACTAATAACAACTTTAACTATCAAGGACGCAATACATGAGACCAATATATTATGCGTATACATATTTTCCCATTTTTGGGGGAATTTTTCTTGTATCCAGTTGTCATCTGATTGATATGCAATTTTTCGTGGTTGTCAACCAAGGATGTTGTCACTTCAATGATTACTAAAAATTATTGTGGATTAGCCACGAATAAATCCAATATTCCAATTTTTATGATTTTACAAAAATCCAAAATATTAAAAATCAATTTAATTAATTTAGATTTGTTTGTGATTGTTTTTTAAAAATGTGCTTCTATAGAAGGCTCTGTGAAAAGTTTGGTATGATGAATATGATATTACTGGCTTCAGGAAGTGGTTCAGTAAAATCACTGGTATTTCGGTTTCGAAGAAAGAGAACTTGAAGAAAGAAGAACTTGAAGAAAGAAGAACTTGAAAAAGAAGAACGTAATTAGTTACTTCAGTGAAATAAAAAAATAAGTGCCCCTGTGAGGATTGAACTCACGACCGCTGGTTTACAAGACCAGCGCTCTACCACTGAGCTAAGGAGGCTTTTGAAGTAGATAACAATACCATGCCTGCTGACCGTTCTATCTATTATCTCACAGCGTGGCCGTCAGTATTGAGCTCATGAAGTATTTTTCTTCTTGTCAAGTCAGTCGGCGCAACCTATGAGCACAAAGCAGCCCTATATATGTTTAGGCCTACTGACAGTAGCGTAAATAGCCCTTGTTTTTCAGGAGGGCGTAAATTTTTGTAACCTCCCAAGATCAAGGGTCAGCACAAGTTATGTATAGGTACAGTCAGTGGTGTCATTCAAAATTAACTTATGGGTATTCGCTCTTTTTCTGGGTGAAGTACACTATTGGAACAATCTCGAAAAAAAAACGATTCTAAGAGTGTGATTAAGAGTATTTGACGATTTTTGGGGGGACAAAAACTTATAAAAGATGTACGGAAAATTGCAAAATAAGAAAATAAATTGTTATTTATATAAGATCTCAACAAATACCTTATGACAAATAAAAATTGTGCCTCCCCCCCCCCCCCCGTAGTTACGCTCTGTCTGTATATTGACTGCTACTAGTTTGTGTTTAGCATTCTCAAGTGGAGGGGGGTGGGGGGGGATTCCCCCTTCCTTCTCTCCTGTTGCACGAGAACATTCTTGCATTTTTCTCGCGGCGTTCAATATTTGCATACTATATGAATGTGATTCAATTAACACGCAACTAAACCAGCACGAGTTTATTATTAGTAACACTCGCCTTGCATCAATAAAGACGTACATCCACTTGCGCAACTTTGTACAGCAACGTTGAGCAATGTTATTGCAAGCATGAGTTGCAAATGATCCATAATGTGCTTCGGGCATATTATTGGATGAGTGTAGCGAGCGAAGCGAGGATTCCATTTCACTACACTGGAGAAAAAATCCGGAATGTTTTTTTTTCTTTCTTTCTTTCTGTATTTTTGTGTGTCTGTTAACACGATTCCGGCTAAACCGATACTCCGATTGCGATGAAATTTTACGGAGGCCTTCGAAATCTCTGAACTTAGAACTGCACGTTTTTGAGCGCAATCGGGAAATTTTTTCTCATAAAAAAACGCAATTTTACGACTTTTTTCGATTTTTAAAAACTTTCTTCGACTTATAACACCTACATGCTTTAACCGATTGTAATGATTTTTTCACAGAACCTTAATTTTATTAATTAAGATATTCGTGCGAAATTTGAGCGTAATCGAAAAATTATTTCTCATGAAATCGAAAGTTTACGTTTTTTCTTCTTTTTTAAATTACAATTAATTAAAAAATTTAAAATTTAAGTTAATTTTTCATTTAATTTAATTTAATTTTTAAAAAAATCTTCAACTTAGTAATGATTTTTTCACAGAACAACAGAAAATCCGCATAACACATGGCAGCTCAATGCACCAATTACGCTCATCCAACAACGCGGCGGGACTTAAGCGTTTTCCTAGTTTTTAGAATATTGTAGTTGTAGTCGTTCAAGAAGAATTTATATGAATAGTAGTCAGTGCTGATTCCAGGCATACTCTAGGCATTGCATAATACCCTAGGAAGCCTGTGTCCTTCTCTAACTGTTAGAGACTTGTGTAAAACACTGTGCACAAGGTGGTAAAAAAAAAACACACAAAGACGAACCAAAATATATCGCACGTGCTACTTGAGAAAAAAAGAATATATATATATGATAAAAACAAGGATCTTGGGTAAAACCGCGTCGAAAATAAGATGAACCAGGGCAGAACCTGGGCGTCCACTTACGTTTCGTCTGTACTACGTCAGACATTTTCAAGGTTGACTGTGACTACGGAGGTTGGAGTGTGACTCTGTGACTCCAACCTCCGTAGTCACAGTCAACCTTGAATATGTCTGACGTAGTACAGACGAAACGTAAGTGGACGCCCAGGTTCTGCCCTGGTTCATCTTATTTTCGACGCGGTTTTACCCAAGATCCTTGTTTTTATCCTATGACGGGCCGCGAAAACCTACAACAATCCATATATATATGTTATATCGCAGACTTTCACGGAGGTTTTATTATAATAAAACCACACGGACTACCCGAAAATACAATGTCTGCATATTATATATATATATGTATATATATATGATTATATAAATTATGTTGGGGCAAGAGATGAATGGGTGATACATGAAGATGAAAATGAGACTCTGGAGTGAATGGAGAACCATGTTAAAGATAACAAATGAGTGGACTGTAAATGAAGGCCCTGGTTCAGCGATCCACGGACACAATAACACACACTTTGAATGGCAAATCACAAGTAAAAACACTGTATTTATTAATAACTTATCGAAAGTTAACAGAGAATAACACTAGACCATACGAATGGCCGATGCAGTAAGTAATTTCAGTGTGATCATAATTGGTGGCCGCATAGCTCAGTTGGTAAGAGCATAGCCCGGTAAGCTAAGGTCCCGGGTTCAAACCCCGGTGTAGTCACTTTTTTAATTAAATAAATATATATATAATAAAAATATAAATATATATATATATCCCTTTCCACTCGAATTCTTTTGTTTATTATTTAGAAAGCGGCGGAACAGTTTACGATAGTGCACAAGACTTAAAAATATTGGCAAATATATCAAAAGAAGAAAAAAAAATAGTCTGAGGTATAGTAAAAAAGTGCAGAAACACCCATGTCGGCTGACAGCCGAGATACGAGTGTAAAGGGATATTCATTCAAATAAGTGCAATACATTCAATAAGATTCAAACAAAGAAGAATTGTGGTAGAAACCCCACTCCCCCCACCCCCAATTACATCGCCTGGGGAGTAATTTTCTGGTCATGGCCTAATATCCTTTTTTTCCAATGCCCCCCCCCCCCCCCCCCCCAGAAAAAATGTTTGAAATAAACACTGAGTAAAGTGATTTCCCTTTGGAAATCTGTAAAGTGTTGTTGGACTAGGGCAGTACTTCGTATAACGCCCGCGAGTGCGAATACTTGTAGATTCACAGTGACAACAGTGGAAATCCCCACGCATATATATAACATATGCGCCCGTGGGTCAACTAACTTGTATAACTTACTGACAGTGTTGGCTCGGGCGTTAAGCGCGCGACTCTGATTCGAGAGGTCTCGGCTTGAATCCCGTCGAGACCGGCAATCCTGACTGAAGGTTTTCCGAAGTTTTCCTCGGTCGTTAATGCGAATGCAAGGGATGAGTCCTATGTTTGGCTCGTTGGTCTTGTGGTTAGCCTACCTACTTCCAATGCAGAAGGTCCAGGGTGCGATTCCCGTCTAGGTCGAAAGTTTTTTAACTTGTGATTTGGACTTAAGTCCATCAGTTCTTGTCTTAGGAGTTTGTAAACGGTGACTTTAAAGCCGTCCTAGCAACGAAGCACATAATATAATAAATTCAGAGTTGTTCTGAATCGGCCTTGTTGATTCTGGCGTTGATCCGCGGGTGTTCGCACTGTCCATACCACTGATTGCTATATTTCCTATTAAAAATATCGATCTTTGGTTGGTTATCGCTCACTCGTCGATTGCGTCGGGGCCTACAGGGTTGGCTTGGTCGCTTTGGTTTACTGTCCCCCACTGAAAATCAGTTAAATAACTGAGTGGGTAGACTCTAAATACAATTTATTTATTTAAACAGCCCTCGAACATCCCTTCACAACCTGTCCTATCCGCAATATACCCAGTTCACCTGAAGAGGAGCATATTGCACCCCATAATGTCAAGGTGTGCTGGCTTGTGGCTAGTTGGAAGGATGTACGTACACCGGTGTCAAAAGTAAATCAAGGGCTGGCTATTATCCCTTGGTTTACTTCTGACGACGGGGGTACATAACCCTACACTCTGAATTGGTAAATCTCTATCTTGACTCTCTAACTTGCGTTTCATAAAATTATAGTTCACACCTTATGAATTAAACTGTTTACAACGTCTTGTAAACGAATGTACCTGAACCTTGAACGCAATCAGTCAACATATTGTTATCGGATTCGCCCGGAAAAAAATAGCATAGCTAACTGTACTTTCAAGGTCGTCCGAGGACGAGAATACTTGAAGAGTCTGGCACAGCTCTCGAAGTTCATCGCGACGATGAAATATTTGATTATGCCAAGGTCGTATGTTTTAGTGGAGTTCCGTTATATCTCGTTTTCAATGGTATAAGAGTCGTCCAAGAGTTTAGTGAAGTTTTTTTAGAAATTGTTTGATATTTACATTATTTTCTTTAATTTGTTTTGATTTAGTGAAGACTTTATCGTGTTTTTCTATTGGTATTTTGTATAGTTTTTCGTTATTACCATTAGGCCTACTTTTCGTATTATAACGTTCATTCATAGGTTTACCGTATTTTGTAAATTTTAACTATGTAGTTATGATTTGTTACTTTTCATAGATATCACACTCAATTTTGTGTTTAAGTGCCCAACAGTGTTGGCTTAAGCGTTAAGGGGGAATTCACCCATTAAACTCAAAAAATATATTTCATTCAGGCTGACTATAGCTATGAATTTGGCAAGTTACAGAAAAATTATTGGGTCCACCATGACCCGGGGAAAATGGTCAAACTTGGTATTTTTCGAGCTAGGTCCCATCGGCAAAAATCTCCTAAGAAATAGCATGGGGGCGACCTTTATGCCCCGTGACCTTGGAGGATTTTGATCAAAAAACATATTGGCCATTATGACGTACTCGGCAGCCTCCTCTGTAAATCCACTATATTATTTTGTTTGTATAATTTGGGCAAGTGGTTCGGTCAAATATGCTGATGACCAAAACCGGTGTGAATGTGGAAGGCATTTTTTGCGTGTTTGAGTGCATTATTGTGGACAGTTTCAAGACACGATGTTATAAAAGACCATTTTAGATTGGTTCAATGCTTTAGTATATATGTGGAACAAAAAATAAACAGGTTAAAGCCGATTTAAGAAATTCCCCAAAACGCAAATTTTCGTCACTTTCAAAATAAAAAAAAACAATTCGCGTAAAATCACAGTTATGAGATATAATGTTTTTAAACGGTCGTTTTAGTGAAGTATTATGTGACAGATTTTGTGTTAAAAATTTTGTGGGGTAATAGTTCCTTTAAGTGAGCGACTCTGATTCGGGAGGTCCCTGGATTCAAATCCTGTCGAGACCGTGTGTAGCAGGGACCAGATACCCCCGGGATGGGATACCCCCCGGTATCCCAGCTCTAGGGATGGGATACCCCCCCGGTAGCCTAGCCCTAGGGCTGGAGTACCCTACGCAGGGCTAGGATACCCCCCACGATATAACGTGTTATTAGACGAAAGGGGGTACTTGGTCCCTAGGGCTAGGATACCCCCCACGATATAACGTGTATAAAAGACAAAAGGGGGTACTTGGTCCCTAGGGCTAGGATACCCCCCACGATATAACGTGTAAAAAGACAAAAGGGGGTACTTGGTCCCTAGGGATGGGATACCCCCCACGATATAACGTGTATAAAGACAAAAGGGGGTACTTGGTCCCTAGGGATGGAATACCCTTTCACGATATAACGTGTATAAAGACTTGATTATATTAACGTTTAAATCAATGTGAACGCACAGACGCGCAGGTAAGATTTAAACGGTTTGTTGGGAATTTCTTGAATTGAAATCCATGTTGAAGATTTCCCATTTATGTTATTATGTCTCGCAATGGATCTTTAAGCTTATTTTTCCAACCGGGTGAAAAATATCAATATAAAAGTACTTTATTAACATCCATGCAAATTTAAGTATTGATATTGCCAACCATTCAGCAGAAATCATCAACACCTGAGTGCGTTTATTTGAGTATTAAGCCTTTTATTTATTCTGTATAAATTTTATTTAATGTGAATTTCAATTGAATTATTTGCTTGGCATTTTTCTAGATTTAATTTATTTTAGTTGAGAAAGGTTTGGCTGTTTATTTACAAGTTTTTGTGTTTGTGGCATTTTATTTATTTTTTAAATTTAATTTTCCTATATAGTTTTATTTTAGAAGATCAAATACCATTTTTTTAAATTATAGATATTTACATTGTTTTCTCAACAATACATGAAGGTAATGTACAAGTGTTTCAAAGTAATGTATTAGCGTTGAGTGACTAAAATATATTAGTCACTCAACGGTATTAGCTTCAAAAGCAACGTCAATTGTGTAGATCTTGATATACCGTAGTGTTTTCATCATTTCGTTGTAAAATTAATTAAATAATTGAAAATGGACGCTTTTAATTTACTTTTGAATCATGTGGAGATGTGATTATTTATTTCGTCTTTTGATGATTAATTGAGCGAGCGTAGCGAGCGTCTCCACTTGACTCTTACGGCTCGAATGTCTGTTTTTGTTTTTTTGTTTTTTTCTGTTACTGCTTCGGTATAGGTCGCACCGTTTCTCTGTTCGACCTAAAAATTTAGCACACATGTACATACCACCTATACGGGTTGCTGTATAGTCTGATCGTTGGTTATTAAAAAAAAAAAAAAAAAAAATGTTTCGATCGTTATGAAATTTTGCAGGGTTAATAAGTACAACATTCTCTTCTATTCTACAAATTTTCAGCTAAATCGGTCAAGACCTTAAAGACTTATTGGTATGTAACATGGGAATGTCGTACTCGGGTCGTATTGCACGTACCGGTGCTCGCTCAACAACGCGACGGGACTTTAGCGTTTTCCTAGTTATTTAACTTCATGGTCTTGATATTGCAATGGAATTAATTTTCGAATTTTGTTGTTTTATTTCCATTTTAGTGCTTCATTTTTCGTTTTTGTAATATTTAAAATCCTCCAAATCCTCGTAACCTCTGGTTTGGACGAATTTTCATACTGTTTGTTAACGAGGTTTTACAACTAGTTATTTACCTCCCCAAATAAAATTTTAATAAATAAGTAATAATTGCTTTGGTTTTACTAACTAACAATGGAATGTGACACATTTCGTTACACAAAGACTTGCTTTTTGTACCGCATTGTAGGTGATTATTGCCAAGTTTCTATAGTTACTTGTTGATTGTGGTACTAATATCCCCTACACTACTGGGAATTTAAAAAAAAAATTAAAAAATTTATTTAAATTCTTCATTTTATCACTTTTCTATTCAAAGACACATGTATATACAAATAATATTTTATAACTATTTTTTTGTATGCTCGTGATCTCAATATGCTTGTAATATGCCTAAAAACTACAAAGTTGTTGTCAAACTCTACTAGCAGTTTCTCAGGATACACTTTTTGAGACCATTTATTTATCTTGGATCTAGATTTGATGTAGTAAATATTAAGAAAGAGAATCGATGTTTTGTTTTTTTAATGAAAGAGAGTGTGGTCATGATGAAATGGAGAGTATTTTTTTAAAATTTTAAATTTTAATTTTCTTTTATGAATTTTTTATTTCAAAAATATTTGAAAAAAACGTAGATTTCAATTAAAACAAAACTAAAAAATTCAAAATCCCCATTCAAACATCAATCACAAAAATACTCTGCACTACATCATTACCACACGAATTACGAACAAAACGGAACCAACATCAACTCTATGACAAAATTTAGTATTGAAGGCCTTCATCGCCAGTCTCCTATTGTTGTAACTAGGAAAACGATAAAGTCCCGCCGCGTTGATGGATAACCTTTTTACAGTTTTTAGTTTGCGTGGGATATCTTTACTTTTGCAAGTGCTTTGTTTTGCTGCCTACGCATTGTAGGTGATTGTTGTCAAGATGCTATTGTTACCTGTCAATTGGTATTATTTACCGTAAAAACTTGTATTAAAAGCTTTATTTCTATAGATTCTGGCTAACTTTTTCAACTTTTTCTTTCAAAAGGTACTACAACACCATAACCTTAATGTCCATGCATAATATGAACGTTGTAGCCCAACCCGTTTGGTCAGAATTGGCCCAAATGGCACGAAAATATCGCAAAAAAATCAAAAAACTTATATTAAAAGCTTTATTTCTATAGATTCTGGCTAGCTTTTTCAACTTTTTCTTTCAAAAAGCAGTACATCACCATAACCTCAATGTCCATGTGAAATATGAACGTTGTAGCTCCACCCGTTTGGTCAGAAACGGCTTAAATGTCACGAAAATATCGCACTAAAAATCGAAAGAAATCGTAAAAGTACGATATTTTATGAGAAATATTTCATCGATTGTACCCAAAAACGTAGCAAGTCTAAGTTCAATGATTTCGAAGGTCCCCTCCAATTTTCATTAAGATCGGATATGCCGTTTGCCCGGTAGAGAGCGAACAAACAGACAGAAAAGCAAACAAAAAAACAACCGAGCTAAATTTTTGGGGGGGTCGGTGAAATTGAAGTCTTCCCTTCGCTCATCCCACAATTAAAAAAAAAAAAAATGACATTTCAGTAAAAAAAAAAAAAAATCATTTAATTAGACAAGGACGAAACATAAAATAATAACAAAATGATACTAATGTCATTTGGATAGAATTTTTGTGCTAGGGGATACAAGTACATTAAATACCTGTAAAAGTCATATATTAAAACCTTTATTTCTATGCCTTTCAGCCCTAGGGCCCAAGTAAACCATTTCGTCGTTTAACACGTTATATCGTGTGGGGTATTCCATTCCTAGGGACCAAGTACCCCGTTTTGTCTTATTACTCGTTATATCGTGGGGAGTATTCCAGCCCTAGGGATCAAATACCCCCGTTGGTATCCCGTTGGTCTTGTTGTGTGGCTCGTTGGTCTTGTTGTTAGCGTATCTGCTTCCAATGCAGAAGGTCCAGGGTTCGATTCCCGCGAAAGTCAGAAGTTTTTTAACTTCTGATTTGGACTTAAGTCCATCATTTCTTGTCTTAGGAGTTTGTAAACGGTGACTTTGGAGCCGTTCTAGCAACGAAGCACATAATAAATTTCAAAGTTGTTCTGAATCGGCCTTGTTGATTCCGGCGTTGATTCGCGGGTGTTCGCACTGTCCATACCACTGATTGCTATATTTCCTATTACAAATATCGATCTTTGGTTGGTTATCGCTCACTCGTCGATTGCGTCGGGGCCTGCAGGGTTGGCTTGGTCGCTTTGATTTAAAGTCCCCCACTGAAAATCAGTTATATAACTGAGTGGGCAGACTCTAAATAAAATTTATTTTATTTATTTATTTTATAACACGTTATAACGTAGGGGGTATCCCAGCCCTAGGGACCAAGAACTCCCTTTTGTCTTTTTAGACGTTATATCGTGGGGGGTATCCTAGCCCTATTGACCAAGTACCCTCTTTTGTCTTAATACACGTTATGTCGTGGGGGGTATTCCATCCCTGCGTAGGGTACTCTAGCCCTAGGGCTAGGATACCGGGGGGGTATCCCATCCCTAGAGTTGGTATACCGGGGGTATTCCATCCCTAGAGCTGGGTACCGGGGGGGTTATCCCATCCCGGGGGTATCTGGTCCCTGCTACACCGGCAATCCTGACTGAAGGGTTAAGAGACTGGGTTTTCTTAAACAGCCCTCGGACATCCCTTCACACGTCAATATTAGGGGCATGCATTGCCACCGGGGCAAATTTCCCATGAAAATTTTAGAAATTTTAACAATTTTCAAAGGGCAATGCTCGTTGTGACATGTCCAATGATTTATTGATGAATGAAGATACACGACAATGATAATTTTAATAAATTGAATAATAAAACGGAAATAAGCGTATACTTTTCAAATTTTAACTTTATCATGTTTTCGTTTCATTTAAGAAGTATTCATACCAATTGTATCAACATTTTAATTCGGTGATATCAAATACCATGCTCCAACATGGGGGCCCGGGTCGGTAGGTGACGCACCGTGTGGAGAGAGATTGGGACATATGGCAGTTAGAAAATAAGCTATTCGCTCGGCCAAGAAGCAACCGACGTATATGAAACTTTGCGAAGTTGTCAATAAAGTATACATGGATAGCTCTGCGGTGAGATTCAGCCAAAAAAATCACGAATATAGTCAATTTCTGAGTTTTTAACAAAATCAAAATTCGTGAAAACTAATTTATTTTTTTATAAATTATTTTAAAACAAAATTTGGAAATGTGTTACTGCAGAGCCCTATATTTCCACATTCTTGACATATGTTTAAAGTTTCAAACACCTGTGGTGTCAGTCGGCCTAGCGACATGCATTTGTTACAAAACGCATGTCCTATACTCTCCTTAGCATATTCTCGTCTTCCTCCGCATATCTTCTATGACGTGCATTACAACACACGCTATCATCCATTTCTTCCTGTCCTTCCATTTTATTTGTCCCTCCATCTATCTCTTGGCGTCAATTCTTCTTTACTCCCTCCCATGTATGTAGTTCCAATTTCCTTCTTGGGGATTCTATATCGCTTCTCTCTTCTTACGTTCTATACAAACCCCACCGAGTCCTTCCTCTTCCTATTTTGCCTCGTAGACTTACCACTCCTAATTTGTTTGTCTTGTGTTTCTTATCGTCGTGGATAAACGTCCATTTTTTGTGGAAACACTCTATAAGTATGTACTAAAGACTTTTGAAAGTGGTAGAAAAATTTGCTACAAATGCTACAATGTGATATAAATAAACAAACTGTTTATAAAGTTGTATCATGGATGTCTGTATTATTGAAATGTATCTCAAGATGACAGCACTGTTTTAGGCCAGTACTCTTTCCGGGGGCGTATCAGGAATTCATAAGGGAGGGGGGGGGGGGGGGGGGGGTCAACCATTTTTCATAGATGTGCCCCAGGCTTATTTGGGGGGGGGGGCGGGGGTCTGCCTCCCGGACACAAAATCTCCTCAAGGTGCATTTTGGTGAAATCTGTGCGTTTTACAGCATCACAATGACCAATTTTTATCTACTAAAATCCTGTTTTAATCCAAAAGTTTTTGTTATTTCAAGGTAATTTTGGTGAAAATCTGTGGCGGTTTAAAGCCATCACCACTTTTTATCTACTAAATCACTGTTTTTAATAACTAAAAGTTTTCTATTTCAAGGATCTTTTAAGAAGGTGAAATCTGTGCGTTTTTAAAGCAATACCCCAACTTTGTATCTACTAAAATCCTCTTTTGGTGTCAGATAGGTATTTGTGTTTTTTTTTTGCACAAGGGGGGTGTTGTCCCCTCTCTCTCGCCCCTTGATACGCCACTGACTCTATCCAGTACTCACTTATTCGTACAGGGAGGCCCCGAGTAAACACGTTTAAACTTTCCGGGGGCTACCCCACCTCTTGGCCTCCAGTCCCCAAAACCCTTTTTTTGTGTCATCCGGGGTCATTTTCGGTTTTCTCGTGAGACGTGACACACACGCGGAGAGGGAAACGGACAGACCGGAATGTGATAGATAGGGATATATAGCTTTGCTCCATTATAATGTGATTTTCCATGAAATCCAATGTTTTTCAGCCCTAAATCCCAGTATCAATCCCCAAAATTGTGACGCTGTTATTACATCCTGGTTGCAAGAAACATAAAAAAACGCCGTTTCTATACTTAAAACTTATCTTACAAGTTTTATATTTGACCTTTAATATTAAACCTAAATTTTATAAAACGATAATAATTAATACATTTAGAAAAAAAAATTTTTTTATGTCAACCTAACCGGACGTTTTTTTTTTATTTAAAGCTTCTCCACATTTCGTTTTGTTTATCTCCAAGGTGATATACTGAGACTAGGCATCAGAAGAAACTAAAAAAACGAAAATCCCGCCGCGGATGGATGAGCTTTTAAAGTTTTTATTTTGCGTGGGATTATCTTTACTTTTGCAAGTGCTTTGTTTTTTTTTGCCTACGCATTGAGGTATTGTTGTCAAGTTTCTTTTGTTTCTTTAAATTGGTATTATTTACCGAAAAAATTAAAAAAAAATTAAAAAGCTTTATTTCTATGGATTCTGACTAATTTTTTCAACTTTTTTCTTTAAAAAGGTCTACTCCCCATAACCTTAATGTCCTGGAAAAAATCTGAACGTTTAGCCCCCCCCCCTTTTGGTCAGAATTGCCCCAAAAATGCGACCAAAAAAAAAAATTCGCACTTAAAACAAAAAATTTATATTAAAACCTTTATTTCTATAAATTCGGGGCAAATTTTTTTAACTTTTTCTTGAAAAAGGTACTCATCCCCATAACCTTAATTCCAGTTAATATACGTTGTACCCCCACCCGTTTGGTCAAAAGGGCCCAAAATGTTTCGAAAAATTCGCACAAAAAAATCAAAAAAAAAAAAAAAAAAAAACGTAAAAGTCCATATTCATGGAAAATTTTTTCGATTGTACCCAAAAACAATACACCTCAAAAGTTCAGAGTTTTCGAAGGTCCTTAAAATTTTCATCAAGATCGGATAACCCTTTTTGCCTGGTAGAGAATTAAAAAACAAAAAGAAAAACAAAAAAAAAAAACAAACAAAAAAACAAAAAAAAAAAAAAAAAAACCCCCCCGCAAAATTTATTTTGGGGGCCACTGAAATTGAAGTTTTTCGCTTCGTCCCCAATTACCTACGCTACGGAGATACCGCGGCAGGGGCGTAGCCAAAATTTTGGATTCGGGTTGGGGTTTGGGGGGGGGGGGGGTGAATTTTGGGGTTTAAAAATCAAAAAAATTTATGAAATGCTCCCGAATACTAGTAAATGGGGGGGGGGGGGGCTCGGTAAAAATTGCAAATAGTGACATTTTTTACATTTTTCTAGTTTTTTAGAGTGCTTTGCCATAAATTTAAAATTGTCAAAAATCCACATAATGTCAGTTTACAAAATTTGCCCGGGCCAACAATTCTATGCCCCATAGAACCAGACTTTTAGTGTTATTTTAACCCTTCTTCTGATTTGGGGGGGGGGGGGGTCACTCCCCCCCCACCCCCCCACGCACCCCCCTAAGGACGCGGCAAATTTAAAGAAAGCGCTAAAAAATCCGGGCTTAACTTTAAAATGTTTAACGATGCTTTTTATTCTAAACCCCCAAATTTTGGGGAAAAAAAATCTATTTTAATTTTAATTAAAAAAAAAAAATCGAGTAGGGGCGCGCTACCACTGTCATTTTAGAGACGTAAAAAAAAGCATTTTTTTTTTTTAAGATGATCCTATTTTTTTAAAAATTAAAATTAAAATTTTTTTTTTACTCCTTTAATTTAACATACATACTAGTATTTTTATTTTTAATTTTTTTATTACAAATTTATCCAGTTTATATCAATCTCTGTATTTTAAAAGAGAATCCTTTTATACCAAATTTTTGATGGTGGACAGAATAGATGCTACGAACCTTTGAAAAAGACACTTTAAAATTATGCACACTACCTCTCGACGCCTTCACTATGTCCAACAATTTTCTTGTCCCACCTCGTTGGTCGTATACACAAAGTTTCATGAAATAAAAAAATTTTTTGGGAAATGCCCACTGGGGGGTAGCCTATATAAAAACATCAGTTTTAGCCCGGGGCCCCCTTTAGGGGACTAACGAGACATATTCGGATAGGACAATGGTGAAGGATGTCCGAGGGCTATCAAACCTCGGGAAAAACCTTCAGTCAGGATTTCCGGTCTCGACAGGATTCGAGCCCGGGACCTCCCGAATGAGAGTCGAGTGCCTAGTGCTGAGCCAACACTCTCCATAGTGTTTTTTTTTTTTATTATATATATATATATATTTATATATTTTATATTATATACATATTTATTTTATTTGTCATAGAACATAGAACATACATGACTCATACAACATAGCAAAATTGTACAAGTGAATTGTTTCCTACGCATCTCATAGAAGAGTAATTACTGGCTATTTCCCGCAATTATACAATACTCTCATGCTATGTTTTTTTTTTAAATATTATCATCACATATTATCACAAAACATTATGGCTGCTTGTGTTGTGTTTTTGCAAGGTACAAATTGGAACTTACTTTTTTTGGGAAAGAATTTGTGTAATCGAAGTTTGTATAATATGTGAAAATAGCGTTTTGGTCTGTCAGTAAAAAAAAAATATTTGTACAATGATTCAGGAAAACCCCACATACAAGCATGGCTTAATAATGAGCGTTTGGCCTATATTCAAAATCAAAAAGCTATTATGTCTCTACTAATGATAATGAATAATGGCAAACGTAACGGCATTTTGGAAAGGAACAATATTAACTCTGAACAAAGGACACATTTAGAATAGATGGTTCTGAAGAGAGGTATTCCAAGCTACAGAAAGAATGAGATTGCATGAGATGGCCATGAGTAAGTTATAGAATTTACTGTTTACTGTTATTTACTGAATTTGATTTACTGTCCCCCACCCCACTGAAAATCAGTTATATATCTGAGTAGTGGGTAGACTCTAAATACAATGTATTTATTTATTTATTTAATGGACAAGGAAAGAATACCAAGAGCAGAATTTGAAAGTGGAGATTTATGAACAATAAAAGACTTGGTAGAAATTTTACCTTTTTAGTTTATTTGAAATAAGGGCTCGTCAACCGTTAAGGTCGTAATGCGCCACTCTAGCCTATGGGATATAGGGAGGAAAGTCCTATATGCTGGTCAGGGGAGGAAAGGGGGGTTCTCACGTCGCGGTCGTCATCGTCTTTGTCATTGTTCACTTGTCATTGTCATCGTCGTCGAGTAGGTCGTCAAGGGAAAGGAAAGACGTGTCCCCGACGATGATTGCCAGAGCTCGCCTCTAGATTCGGGGAGTAAAATTCACCCTTGACAGTTACTAGCTGATGTTTGCGAGGTGGAGTTTTTCTCTTGAATTGCCTTGTACGATAAATAAATAAATAAATAAATAAATAAATAAATAAATAAATAAATAAATAAATAAATAAATAAATAAAAAAAAAAATAAATAAATAAAAAAAAAATAAAATAAATAAAAATAAAAAAATAAAAAAAAATAAATAAAACATAAATTGTATTAGAATCTACCCACTCAGTTACATAGACCCTAACTGATTTCAGTGGGGGACAGTAATTAAATCAAAGCGACCAAGCCACGACGCAATCGACGAGTGAGCGATAACCAACCAAAGATCGTTATTTTTAATGGGAAAATATAGCAATCAGTGGTATGGACAGTGCGAACACCCGCGGATCAACGCCAGAATCAACAAGGCCGATTCAGAACAACTCTGAATTTATTATGTGCTTCGTTGCTAGGACTCCAAAGTCACCGTTTACAAATTCCTAAGACAAGAACTGATCAAATCAAAAGTTAAAAAACTTCTGACTTTGACGGGAATTGAACCTTCTGCATTGGAAGCAGATACGCTAACATACAAGACCAATGAGCCACACAAGTTTTTGTACGATTAGCAGAGTCATGCTCTGGGCCAAATTCTAGCCAAGAGAAGTGGTAGGAGCAAATAATAAATCATGTAGAAGTGAGAGATGAGTGTTGGGAAGAAGTAGCAGCAGAAAGATTGTGGGCGGACAGAATAAAATGCATGGCGTGAGATGGTGGGAAGAAGCAAGACAGAAAAGGACGAAATTGAAGGAGACGAAGACATGGAAGACGAAGAAGTTGAAGGAGAAGATAATATGAGTATGACAGGCCTGGCAAGCCGGTGTTAATAAACTCTGTGTGCCCAAAACCCATGTGGTTAGCCACCCCCTGACCCGACTTATGTTTTAAACATGAGTTATAGAAAGATCTATTTATATGGGATAACCATGGATCACGAAAGAACATATATATTTGTTCCATGGATCACGAAAGAACATATATATTTGTTTAGTTGTATATAGACTTTCGTGATCCACTTTAAGGAAATAATCACGCAATATAAGATGTTTTAGAACAATTAATATTTAATAAACTCTTCGACGTTTCAAAGAACTTGGCTTTCATTCTGAAGAAGACATGGCATAAAAAATATATATCTAACGGGATTCATTAACAACATATATATATTTTTTTCAAATCCCAAAGAAATATATTTCGTATTTATTTAACCCATATCAGTACACATATAAGATAAAACAATATTTATCTGTTACAGACTAGATAAGTTATCCTCTAATGTCCTCAGCCATCCTATATAAAAACCGATTATATATTGCTGGAATCGGCTCGATAGCTAAGTCATCTGACCCCGGGTCGAAGGTGATGGGTTATCTTAGATAGAGGGGTCGAAGGTCATGGCTTGAAACCCGTGGATAACAACGCACGTGATATTGGATCTAGGGATGTCGAAAAGCTTGACTTGGCTAAATAGGGACACTTGATTATAGGACACATGAAATAAATAAGCTAACAAATAGAATACCAATAAGCTGCAAGGGAAAAAAATGCGTGAAATAGATCATTAACGTCTCTATCTATGGTCGTCTAGTACCAAGGAAATCCGCTAGTTGGGCGCTACTGGTCAAAACTACGCGGAGTTTGAATGTGGTTCCAGAGTCATCTTGGTGGGGGTTTTGCATGCAGTAAAATATGCATCCCCTTGAAGCACCAGTGCTTAGTACAGAGTACTAATTATCTGGTCGGAGTGTGTTGTTTTGGCACATTTGGTTTGAATTACTGTGGCAGTAACAAAAAGCATGAAATGGCATGTTGAAAGTTATGACGTATCACATGATGTTTGGTTTTAGTTTGTGAATGTTAAAAGTACAGACTGAGGGTGGGTGATTTAAAAAAAAATGTACCTCACCACTGGGATGAAAGTTCGATATCAGGGATTAAAGTTGTCATCGGCCGGAAGATGAGGACGCACCCGCGCTTACTTGGGTTGAAAGTGCCCCGTGCAGGTAAGCAACTTGTCTATCAGTAACACTCACTAAATATGCCCTGTTCATTTGTTTTAATTTTTTGTACTATCACTTTTTAGATCAATATAAGCTTTAATAAATAAATTTGTATTTAAAGCCGGTGTGAGTACAAAAGTCGGCAAGTCCGGATACACCTCATGCAGTCAATGCTGTAAATGCATATCACCAACTAAATGAAAGACTGAAAGTCTTATGCTAGAATCGATGGATGAGTTCCCCAGTGTATTTGATTCTAGTGGTTCCCCCATTGAAATGCGCATGAATGTTCTCAATCTAAGCATTTGCCTGAAGAAGCCCTGTAAAAACTTTTAGTCAGTATTGTCGGTATATTTAACGTACTAATTACTTATTAATATGTTAGCGATCACCAATACCAATAATATTGGTGTTACACGTACACCTGGCGTCAGAAGTAAATCAAGGGTTGGGTATTGTATACATACCCCTAGATAAAAATTCTGACGCCGTATTTTATTTTTTTTACATTTTTGGGCTCACGGTCTCCCCAATTTAGCCCCCTTTTGTTTTATTTCAAGTGTGTACATGTTATATTAAACAATAGAAGTTTATTTCCAAAATTTTAATTGTCATCCATGTTTGTTTCCGGGCAATGAAGTAAACGGCTGGCTCAGTTTGGGTTACATAAATTAATTAAAATGTTGTCTAAGGAGGCAAATCTCTTCAACAAGTCATTTTCCACCTTCTTTCGTTTTTCATCCCCTGGAACAAATAAACAAAAATTTCATTTTACTAGGGAAACGCCAAAGTCGTTGTTAGACGAGTGAGTGAGCCATGTGTTGGTAGGCTACTCAACAGTAGCAGTAACCAGTAACATTATCTTTACTCCCCCTATATCTAAGGCCACTCTAGCCTAGGAGATGTGGGAGGAAAGTCCAATGCTGGTCAGAACCAGCCACGGGTAGGGGGAGGAAAGGGGGATTATCATGTCATGGTCGTCATGGTTTGTTATCATCATCGTGTTGTCTTGGCTGTCGTCGTTGAAGTGGTGGTCAAGGTAAGGAGGAAAGGTCTCCGAAACGACTGCCAGAGATCGCCTCCAGTTACGGGGAGTTAAAATCTTCCATGCTTACGAGCTGATGTTTACATTTGAGTTGATTGATATTACGTATAAATGATAGGATTTGGAGTTAAGTTGGTGTAAGGCACTTCAAACGAACTGCCATAATGCGCATATTGCATAATGCATAAACAAGATTGTTGATTGGATTTTGTTGACCCATTCACACAACCGAGTAGCATCTAGGAGGCAGTGGTTTTTTCCAAAGCAAAACCATTGTCGTTAAAATAATTTCCACACATATTAAGCCTAATTTTAGTTTATTATTCCTTGCAGGTTTAAATCGCAACGGATTTTCTTCATTTTGTTAGCAGTTCTAAGTTACCTGGTCACGGATCTCTGTTCATAATTTCAGCTCAATCTATTTGGCCGTTTGGCCGTATGGGCCCGGACAAACATACAGACATTTAACATACAGACGAATTAATCACAACGAAGACCCGATCGAGTAGCGTTATAAACTTCCTTTCGCTGCGCTCACTCGTCTAATTAAGCGAGCGAAGCGAGCGTTTCCATTTGACTCTGCCGGAAAAATTAGTCACTCGTTTTGTTTTTTTTTTTTTGTTTGTTTTGTTTTGTTTGTTTTTTTTTTTTTTTTTTTTGTTTGTTTGTATGTCTCGCCATAACGTTCGAACGGAGGCTCGGATCGAGTTGAAATTTTGACCATCCGCAAGCTTTGTTCTCGATTGAATGCCATTAGTTTTGTGGCAAAATCGTTCAAAAAGTTAAAAAGTTACATTAAAGTTAATCGAAAGTTTTTTTTTCAAACTAACCGGCGACAAAATCTGAGATAGCCAAATCATTTAGAATGTCCGTCCCGGTCACGAATATGTTAATTTTAGTTTGATCCAATAAGTAGTGTAGATGGAAATTACATTATAACAAAAGTAACGTTGCCATGGCAACGAAAAGACGCGCGAAGTTTCAAATGCACTGCCACCTAGAAGTAATCAAAATACTTTCGAGGAAGCAGTCTATTATTTGTCCCAAAGAGTTTTAAATATTTTTCCCAATGAGTCAAGGTCCTCTAGATGGCGGTGGATTTTATCCACAAAGTAAAGATTTACATACGGGTTTACCCAAATACCTTGGCAATAATAAATAATACTGGAAACGCGAACGTCGTAAATTGAAAATTTATAAAAATGTGCAATGTGGGTCTAGCTATAGCACGTGCTCGCTTATCAACGCGTTCAACTGAGCGTTTCCTAGTTATAAAACATACATAATAAAAGAATTTAACAATTTTCTGCGATTGGCGTAAATATTTTCGAACTGACTACTTGCTCAATGTATATAGGCTTTCTTCATTATGGATGGACAGTGACGTATCTACGGGGGGACGAGGGGGGATGACCTTAACCCCAAATTTAGTCAGAGGGGCGAGTAGGGGCACAATTTCGTTGCAAGATTTGGTAAAGTAAAACTGGCAATCTTTGCACAATTTTATAAATTATCGACGAAACCTCGCTAAAATCTCGCAAAATACCACCATTTAATTTTTCTGGTGCTCTAAACCCCAGACCTCCCATTGTACCAGGATAGGCCTACATACTTATCCCGAAACATTTTTTTCCCTGGGTAGTTCTAAACAAATTTTCACTCCCCCCCCCCCCCTTAAAAAAACCCCACAAGGCTACTAGCCGCCCTGTGGATGGAAACTAATCGAGAAAAGGCACAAGTTTTCCACCAAAAACCCAACCTAAACTAATGAATAAGGGAAATAGATTGTGGCTCGTTGGTCTTGTGGGTTAGGTCCTCTGCGTCTAATGCAGAAGGTCCAGAGTTCGATTCCCACTAGGCAGAAGCTTTTAAACTTCTATTTGGACTTAAGTTCATCAGTGTTTGGGGTTTAGGAATTGGTAAACGTTTATTTTGGGACCCCTATCCTAGGCTCCTAGCAACGAGGTACAAACTAAATTCAAAAATGTTTCTGAATCGGCCTTGTTGCTTGATTCTGGCGTTGAACCGCATTTGTTCGTAGTGTAGTTGTGCCAACGAAAGAATGCAGGTGGTCGAAATTTTTTTCCCCCAACATAACAACTTTGTCAATTCTATTCACGTAGCTCAGCGTGGATCAGCACACGGAGGAACTCTGTGATCTAGCACAGATAATTTTTGCTTGCGTGGTAAAAGATATTTCTCTTTCATACACAAAGGCGACATTCCATTTACCGCGCATTCATTTTGACCCCACCACTACCAAGCATCTGCATTCTTTCGTTGGAGCAAGTATACCACTGGTTGCTATATTATTTCCTATAAAAAATATCGATCTTTGGTTGGTTATCGCTCACTCGTCGATTACATCGGGGCCTACAGGGTTGGCATGGTCGCTTTGGTTTAATGTCCCCCACTGAAAATTAGTTATATGACTGAGTGGGTAGACTCTATATTATACAAATTTATTTTATTTTATTTCTTTTGCCTAAAGTCTTTATTGTTAGGCAAAAAAACGTAGTTACAAGAATTGATTTTCATTTTGGAGATATTTTATACGGTTGTCAACCCTCATTTGCTATAGGAACCTTCCAGTCATCGCTGTATATCATTGCAGTATTCATACCGATGAATTTAAAATACAATCAAACTTAAATATTCGATAAATGTAGGACCTTCTGGTTTGAAAGCAGGGCCAGGGATATACACAAACAAGTAAAGGACCAACAACCCAAACCACCTGACCGCTTTTCATCATCTCCTTTGCTGATATATAAGGATTTGTTGCTATTGAGTGTCAAAAAACTTATGTCTCTTTCCGCACTTGACCAAAAGGGGCAAACTTTTACGACAATTAATGCATATTTTTAACCTTGGTTTTATAGTATAGGCGACTATGACGATGTTATAATATATAATATGATTGACGGAAATTCCCGGAAATAATTAAATAACCGGGACCTTTCTAAATTGTTTTTATAATAAAAAAAACAATTAGACAGAATGTTTTGTTGTCTTCAAGGCTCAGCTGGTAAGAGGACAGCACATGTTTTTAGTTCATTACTTTTGTAATTTTTCTCTATGATAGCATAATATTTGTGTACTTATAGATTACCTTTCATCTTGGCGGCTTTCAGAATAACTAGATAGCCTAGAATCCTTGAAAAACAGAAGATCACTAGCTCCTGCGCCATCAGTATCGCACGCGCAAAGCATTATGGGATAATTCAGTTGCTTCGACTGTCACCGGTGTTTGCAACGAAGCATTCGCATCAAATACGTCACCTAATTGGACTAATTTCTAATGGGTCACTTAAATTCCCCATAATCCTTTGCAACTAAGCGCGCACGCGCAGTTGTTCTAGAAATCGACCATTTGTTACCTCTTTTGTTCCAAGACGAAAGCGCGAATCAGTCCCTGAATCAACGAGAAGTCCATCGCCTTGAACTTAGTGAGCACGTAAACCGCGTCGTTGACTATCTTCTTGCTCCAGTGTTGCTCGATGATCTGACACAGGACGGGGAACATCATCGGCATCACGACCTGGACGTTTTTCTCCCCCAGGTTGAGGAACCGCTGGTCCTCCCACGTGTCCAGCGCGCACCCCGGCGACGTTGTGGTGCAGAATGGCCGACGACCTGGCGAGCTGCTCTAGCACGGGAAACTTGGATTTTGGGAAAACTGTTCCGGAGTGACGAGAGAAAAGATCTCTCTCAATTCCAAAATGAACAGGATTTGGGTTCATCGCGTTTTGCTCTCGGCCAGTTGTTGAGTAGACCTTCGATCAGGTACTCGGCAATCGATGGATTCTTACGAATCATCTCCAAGACGCAATAGGTGAGATGGCGGTGGTTAGAGTGAGAGACATTTCATCCGATGAAGCGGAAGAAGAATCCTGATCAGTGACTTGTGTTTGTCTTGAGAGGCACCGAAAAAACCGTGGATGATGATCCCGAGAAGCTCGACCATCTCACTGATACCGTTGAACGGTTCCCCTCTCGTAGATAAACTTCAAAAAGATGTTGATTGTCTCCTGTCGGATGACGGAACGATAGAGGACGTAGTTCTTGTAGATTGATAGATGATTCGGAGGAGGTTTGCGGCGTTCGCGAACATCTCCGCTTTCCAAAAGGTTGAGGTTGGAGGATGAAGTTTCGATTGATTTTTGTTTCGGGGGTTCGTCAAGTGGAGTTTGGTGAGGTGAGAAGGACCAAGAGTAGCTCGTAGACCCATTTGAGATGTTCCAAAAAGGGGTTTGATGGTGGTCATCACGTTCTCGGGGTCCACGTTCTGGTCCCTTGGAGGGTGACGGACGGAAGATATTGACGGCGATCATGTTGATCAGCTTACAGTAGGCCTCGTCGGTCAGTTCCCGCTCGGCAGCCAGTTTTCCCCCACCAGTTTGTGGAGGGCCTTGCGCTTTTTGGTATTTTCACTGGATGTTGGCCTTGTCGTTTGCTGAAGTCGTAGATGGTGCTGCAGAGTTGGATCTTATCGAAGAGGTCGTTTTTCTTCGTCTGGGGACTTTGTGGACGTGTGGGGGGCTAGATGGTCTCCGGGCGGGACATGTCGTGGTGATCGTCCATGTTTGTCGTCCCCCTGACGACTTAACTGCTCTTCGGAACCTGAAAAAACCCACATTACTGGAATACGAATCGTGTCCGTAACTAACATCCGGTAGAGATCTACAAGCACCACAAAAGCCCCGACCAAAACGGACGAGTCCAAGTTGACTTGAGTGCAGGTGATGAGCGCATACGAGTGATCGGCACAGAAAAACGAAAAGTGCGGTTCGGCGACGACATATCGTTCCCGCGGCCGTAATCCTAGCTTATTGGGGAGATGTATTCCTCACGGCTGCCTACGAGAACTGAAACATTTTACGACTCCCATATATACGGAACTCACTATGCCCGGAGGCGCGCGGTAGGCCTAGTGGTGTTGGTACATAATTTTATTAGTCAAGAACCATGTTATAAGGGTTACTGGTTGCAACTTTTAAAGGAACCAAACCGGACGTAGCGGTTGAAGTTTGGAGGGGGCATATTTGAGCGCGGGCAGTTTGAAATATAGCCCCAGTGTTGCCATATATTGCTCGTACCTCTACCAGATGAGTTTTGTGAAGATGTGTTTGTGTTTGAAAAGAAGACGACGCAAACTATGGCAACATGCATCAGCTTTTCAGGTCAGAAACGATTAAAATTTGGGTGGTAAGGGGTCGTTAGCGAAAGGGGGCGAGGGTGAAGGCCGTGCTGGGATGGCTTCCCTCTCCCCCCGCGCCCGCGAAGGCCCACAGGTTTACCACGTGCTACCCCGGATGTATTGCCATGTGCTGGGTCTCTTCAAATGAACCTGGCAGATAAACCCGAACAGTAAGAGTTTTAAAAAAATGCTGCTTGCCCCTCAAATCACATCTTCCAATGCAACCACTAACCCACAAAGTGAAGTTGTCGGTTCGGATGGTCTAGGGGCTAAGACGACCATCGAAAAGCGGGAGACCCGGGTTCAATACCCGGTAGAGCCGGGTTTTATAATTTTGGTTTGCAATTTTATATTATTGGAATTTATTGACCACCAAGCTTATTTTAGTTATACATTTTGAATAACTTGAATCGTTACGCAAAAATGGTAAAGTATTGTATGTGAATGATGGTGAAGCGTTTTTGGCAAATTGCTGTTTGCTCGGCTCGGCTGACCTGACACAAAAACACGTGTTTGAAATTTTTGAACAGAATGTCACGTAAGTAGAAATGTAGGGGTTTACAAGTAACACATTTTAAAATTGTTTTTGAAATAATGTTTAAAAAAAAAAATTACTTTTCACAAATTCGATTTCGTTAAAAAAATCCAAAATTGACCTTATTCGTGAATTTCTGGATGAGTAAGACAGAATTTTTAAAATCTATGACTGTAGGGCTGTCCATGTGTTCTTTATTGATAACTTTGCAAAGTTTCATATACGTCGGATGCTTCTTGGTCGAGCGAATAGCTATTGCTAACCGACAAATGTGTCCTATTCCCTCCTCGGGAAACATGGGATGAACTCACAGAAAGAGTCGTGCTGGAGAGATTCAGCCACAGGCGACACCCTGGAGGAGAAACAGAAAAACCCCAATTGTGTGGTGTCAGGCTGGGGGGGGGGGGGGGGGGGGGGGCTCGCCAGGTTTCCTCGCAGGGGCATATGCTCTGGGCCAAATTCTATCCCCATGGTCCAGGCCGACCTATTTTCTGTTTGCGGTGAATAAGTTCTATAATTTCTCTGCTAAAGCGCCAACTTTTAACGGGGACTTTAACATTTCATGAACTCTAAAGTTATTTATCTAAGTAAAAAAAAGATTAGGGGCGCGTCAACCGTTAGGTGTTATTACGCCGCTCTAGCTTATATAGGTTATCCATTCATGCTGGTCAGAACCAGCCATGGGTTAGGGGGAGGAAAGGGGGGTTGTACGTCGCGGTCGTCATCGTCTTTATCATCGTTAGTGGTGTCATGGTTGTCTTCTTCGTCGGGGAGGTCGACAAAAGAAAGGGGGAGAGGTGCCCACGACGACCACCAGAGCTCGCCTCTAGTTTCGTTTCGTAGGGGGAGTTCCCCCTACTTTTTCTTACTATAGCTGATGTTTGCGAGGTGGACTTTGTCTCTTTCTTCGCCATTTATTACGATTAGCAGAGCCATGCTCAGGGCCAATTCTTAAGAGTTTTCTAACTTTGCATTTATTTAAAAAAATCAATGCGAGAGGTTCGTCCAAAACGTGAAAAAAATGGAAAGTCGATAAAATGGATTTCAAATCAGAAAATTCCCACCAAACCGTTTATCTTACGATAAAACCAAATTTACCTGCGCGTTCACATTGATTTAAACGTTGATATCCAGTATGAAAATTTGCGTTTAAAAAATCTGTACACTTGGAATAAATTCCCGAAGTTCACCAAAATTGAGTAAATTATGGAGATTTCACGATTTTTTTATTCAAAACCAATGGATTAATCTAAAAATACGCGTACTGGATCTCAAAGAATGATCATTTATAAACGTTGTGATATATGATACTGATGTTGTTAACTGTTTACCCGGAAAACCCTGAAAGCTGAGCGTCTAAACTCAGCGACTCCTAGGCCTAGGTTCGTTTTATCGTGAACATACCCAGCGTCGCCGCAAGGGTATCCCCTGCTGGCTCACGTGCCGTGTGTCTGCGTGTAGGATCCCTGGATGACTCCCAGAGACGCGAACTTTGAACAGTGTTTCGATAGAAGACACTAGAATTTGGATGTACTACGTTACAGAAACGATCTTTAATTTGGTATTTTTTTTTCTGAAATTAAATGAAAAGGTTACCATGGTGATGTCAGAATTATCCTAACTCGGCAATAATGGAATCATGCCTTTAGTTAGACGCTTTATTTCCACAAAACAATGTATAATGTATAACAAAAAGAACCTTAGACACATATTATAGTCAACCGGAAAAAGCATTTTTTTTCAAATGATCTAAAATAGATATAAACCAAAGGTGTATTTGAATTGGTACACATAGTGAGCAGAAGGGTTAGATTAGATTGAACTAAAATTCACTAAAAATAATGTTATTTATAGCAATGTATTCTAACGTATTATTTTTCTATTTTCTATTGAATTGAAATTCTCCTAAAATTAATTATTTACCGTTATAAGTGCAAGAAACACTCCACATTTAGGGTTTTAGTGAAAAGTGAAAAAAAAAGATTCTACAAAACGTTAAATTTGGAAATATTAAATATTGATATTCTAAATTTAAATGCTTAAATTTGTACCTCTATAGCGGGTTTAATTTCTCGTTGGAAACCTGCTAGGTATTTTTGGATAATTTTAAATGGAATGTTCGAATGCTGTTTTGAAGACTCTGTCCCTTGCATTCGCATTAACAATTGAAGAAAATCTGCGGGAATAGACTTTCAGTATAAGGTTTGACGGTGGCGGGATGGGATGGGATGGGGAAGGATTCGTACACAGAGAATACATTATTTCCTAGTTGCCTGTCGGTCGCCTAAAGTGAGCAACTTCTGAAGTTGATTCCTCCAAAGTCTTTGTACACCCTTGTAAACAGAGGCCTCCACTGAATATTTATTAATTGGGACCTCGTATATAAAACCATGTCAAGTTTCATCGGATGAAACCGTTTACAAAAAGATAATATACCTACGGGCGTATAGTTTTGTGCACAGTCCATCGGGTAAGGCCTCAAAAGTGTGGGCTATCAAGAGGTTGACTGCTAGTTTGCTAGCGCGCGAACGTCATCTTCGTCCTCCTTCTCCTGTACACTGCACGTATTTGCAATCGGCAATGCAACACGATAAGTTTATGGGTTCTTCGCCCCTGGTAGGGAAGGAAGATGCACATCGATACTTTTTTCAAATCGATTATCGAATAGGTTGAATTGTATTATTGTCAGTTTACGACATGTGCATAGCACATGATGGGACCAATACATTAGTACTGGTAATTACAACAACAAAATACTGAATAACAATGCTATACCCTAGCATTTGTTATTTAATTGAGCGAGCGTCTCCACTTGACTCTTTTATGGCTCGAATGTCCGTTTTTTTTTTCTGTTACTGCTTCGGTACAGGTCGCACCGTTTCTTTGATCGACCTGAAATTTGCACACATGTACATACCACCTATGCGGGTCGCTGTATAGTTTTTGAACAAAATCCGATCGTTGGTTATAAAATAAGAAAAATAATTTAAAAAATGTTCCGATCGTTATGAAATTTTGCAAGGTCAATAAGTACAACATTCTCTCCTATTTCACAAATTTTCAGCTAAAATCGGTCAAGACCTTAAGTAGTGTAGATAAAATTACATTTTTAACAAAAATAACGTTACCATGGCAACGAAAAGTCGCAAGAGAATCACTATGCACTGCCACCTAGAAGTAATCAAAATACTATCGAGGAAGCAGTGTATTATTTGTTATCAAAAAAGTTAAAATAGTTTTCCCAAAGAAATATGTCAAGGTCCTCTAGATGGCGGTGGATTTTATCCATTCTCTCCTATTTTACAAATTTTCAGCTAAATCGGTCAAGACCTTAAAGACTAAAGTAACATTATGGGAATGTCGTACTGGTCTCGCTCAACAACGCGACGGGACTTTAGCGTTTTCCTAGTAATACGATAATATTAAAACCAAGTTCAAGTATTAGGCTACATGAATACATTTTTTAATATCAAACTATAATGATTTATAATTTTAACTGATATTTCGTGGGAGATAGAAATTGTAGGCTGTAATATTCGCCTTTTACTTTTTTTTTAAAAATCAAAGTTAAAGCGAACTTAAAAAATTGGTGTGAAAGAAGTGTGAAAACAAGAAGTTTATTGTTAAATGGTCATCAAGGAATTCTCTTAATGAGTAATAAGCTTTATTTAGAAGGAAGTCTTTCAATTGATTACCAATATTATCAATACAAAATTCAAGCCCGTTCCGACATAGATAGAATATCAAATGTGGTAAATGAAATTGAAGGGGCTTCCCACATAAAATCTCAAATTGTGTTAGAAGTGGTTTTGAATGCCACATTCATGCTCGTCTCCCTTCACATAACGGGCAATAAGTAACTGGAAACTGAGCTCGATGGTTTTAATGATGTAAAGGGCTGTCCCACACTCGGCGTGCCATACCGTTTTAAATATTAATTATTATTAGGATAACAAAATTGGTATACAAGTTTGTGAACGTATTAAACTCAATAATGGTAGCAAAGTATGTTGAATTTACACTCCGCAAACACTTTAGGGCTCATTATCTCAAAATGTTGCTGTTGCGGGACAATCCACTTTGTTCTAACCCCCTCAATTCATTCAAATCATTCACAATCTCATGCCACTCGCTACCTCCTCCTGTCTGTCTTGCTTAGTTTTTCCCTCCATCGGCTAAGTTCGCTCCCAAACATAAATCTCGAGAAAGACACCTATTAACCTATCTGTCTGCCCAAGAGGGAAATACTAATTACGTGATTCGGGCCGTTTTCAATCAATTATTGATATTTTGATTATCGAAAAAGGACTATTGATTATCGATTATCGAGATTTTACTCAAATTTTAATTATCAATCGATAATATCGATTATCGTGTGCATCCGTTGCGATAACAAATAGTGATTTTACAAAATTTAAGTATCCCTCCCTCCCCCCCCCCCCCCTCCCACCCCTATTCCAACCACTTCTAACCAATCTGACCCAATTTCATAAGAAGGCAAAAAGCCGACAAGTCCAAAATATATAAAATATAGGTCCTAAATCCTAATGTGCACATAACAAATTCTAAGGTTGTTCCTAATAGCCGCGTTGATTCTCTTAATGTCCGCGGGTGGAATCGTGTCCAGCCTGATTGATGTCGTCGTCGTCGTCTCTTCTTGCGCTGGTATGGACCCCTCCGCTGTAAAGACTCCAGTACCAGAACTGCCATCTGTTATCGTCGACTCGACTTATTCAATTTGCTGATGATAGTATTAGCGTTGCTAAACCGTGTCTGGCGCATTTCCATAAGCCGAAACACATTTTTACTATTCCACTGTCCCATCCGTGATGATGCAGATCGTCTGCAGCAGTGGCGGATCTAGGACATAATCATGGGGGGGGGGCGATTTGCGTGTGCATGTACAGTCGCCGCCCCCCATTAATTGCGCCGCAGGTGAAAATTTTGAATATCAGATTTTTTGGAGTGCATTTGGTGCGTTTTAGAAAAAATTGGTGGGCGGAATGCAATACGGAAACAATGTTATTTGTGTGCACCAATTTGTTTTGTCGTCATGTCGAGCTTACAATTTACAGCATTGGCCTATTGCAACATTATTATAAACGTTTGATCTTATTTTCAATTCATCATTTTATTTATTTGTTAAACGTCTATCCTATTTAGTTAAAAAACGATTCACATAGGAGGACAACTTAATAAATCGAAGTACAGTGATGCAGACACATTTCAGAGGCAAACTGATTATTTCTGACAACATAAAGGAAAGTTGATTTTTATTGGGAGTTTTAAATAAATAGTGCCGCAGACGAAAATTTTGAAAATCAGGTTTTTATGGTGCATTTGGTGCGTGCACAATAAAATAATAATTTTTTTTTAAATTTTTAAAGAATCATGGGGGGGGGGGCGATCGCCCCACCGCCCCCCCCCCTGTATCCGCCACTGATCTGCAGAGGGTGAGTATCTGTGTATGTGGGAGAGGGGACAGAAGTAGATCAAGAGCTGGATATTGTAGATTTACTTATGGCTAGAAGTACGTGTATTTAGCCTTTTGTCATTTTATAGAGTTTTGTAGCATCTATTTTTTGGCCACCTTAAAAACATTGTGTATGAAGTTTTTTTATATTTTCAATTTAAAATCATCAAAATTGAATTAATATCAACCGAATAAAAATGTGTATAAACTAATTATAGATACTTTGGAAAATAGCATAAAGTAGGACTGGAAAACCTTATAGTTTTTAGCGAAAAAATAGCGCTGCGCTTTGTAGTTTTTCATTGTAGTTTCTATTCACAAAACGCTATTTTCATTTTTCACGAGCCCATACTTACAATTAATTGTATGCTTCATAGAGCGACAGAAGGTATTTCATGCACTACGCGCGACGCTGATTCCGGAGCTCAAGGAACTACCACCGCCACCGGCAATCCATACTGAAATTTTCTAAGGTTTTTTCAGTGCCTCAGCACCAGTCAGCGCCTCAGCTCTAGCCTCAGCGACTCAGCTCTAGCCTCAGCGACTCAGCTCTAGCCTCAGCGCCTCAGCTCTAGCCTCAGCGACTCAGCTCTAGCCTCAGCGACTCAGCCTAGTCAGCGCCTCAGCTCTAGCCTCAGCGCCTCAGCTCTAGTCAGCGCCTCAGCGCTAGCCTCAGCACCAGTCAGCGCCTCCCGCTCCTTCGTGACACAGCTAGTATACTTAAAACAGCATTAATTATTCAGTTCGTCACGCTGCAGGTCTCGAATCTTTGACCTGCGCATCTCATTAACTAACAACTTGGAGTCTCACACTCTTTTTTGAAGGCAATGGTTATTGCTATTGTTATGGTAATGCAAGCTACGCGATGGAAAATCAGGCACATTGAAATCGTTCGATTTGTCATGTCCTGTGTGATTTTTTTCATACATAGCTATGTATTAGTGGGGGGGGGGATATACGCGGATGTACAGCGTATACCAAAAATTAAGTATGTATTATTACTAGGAAAACGCTAAAGTCCCGCCGCGTTGATGGATGAGCTTTTAAAAATGTTTAGTTTGCATGGGATATCTTTACTTTTGCAAGTTATTTGTTTTGCTGCCTACGCAATACGCATTGTAGCTGATTGTTGTCAAGTTTCTTTTGTTACCTGTCAATTGGTATTATTTTCCGTAAAAAACTTATATTAAAAGCTTTATTTCTATAGATTTTGGCTAACTATTTAAACTTTTTCTTTTAAAAGGTACTACATCACCATAACCTTAATGTCCATGTATAATATGAACGTTGTAGCCCCACCAGTTTGGTCAGAATTGGCCCAAATGGCACGAAAATATCGCACAAAAAATCAAAAACCTTATATTAAAAGCTTTATTTCTATGGATTCTGGCTAACTTTTTCAACTTTTTCTTTCAAAAGGTACTACATCACCATAACCTTAATGTCCATGTATAATATGAACGTTGTAGCCCCACCCGTTTGGTCAGAATTAACCCAAATGTCACGAAAATATCGCACTAAAAATCGAAAAAAATCGTAAAAGTACGATATTCATGAGAAATATTTCTTCGATTGTACCCAAAAACAATACACCTCTAAGTTCAGAGATTTCGAAGGTCCTGTCAAATTTTCATCAAGATCGGATATGCCGTTTGCCTGGTAGAGAGTTAACAAACAGACAAAAAAACAAACAAAAAAAAAAAAAAAAAAAAAAAAAAAAAAAAAACAAAAAAAAAAAACACCCGAGCTAAATTTTTTGGGGGTCAGTGAAATTGAAGTCTTCGCTTCGCTCATCCAATGAACCTCTACGTACACTACACAAAAACAATCAGGGCTTATACGCTGGAACCATCGAGTATATAACCATCCTGGAACGTTGTATACTGTGTATATCTCATGGTACAAATGAGGAAATCAAATGTCAAGGTCACGGAATATAATAACATAATTTTACAATAACAACCATCACCAGTCACAGAATCGAAAAAAATCAGGGGCTGATGGTATAAAACCATGCGCTTTAGCTAGGATAGAGCGTATACCCATAAATAATTTTTGGATTACACCTGCACTGTACATAATATTCATACAAACATACATACAAATATACAAAGTCTACATATATTTGTAATATAAATCCAAATAAAAATTTCGAGTGCGAGTGTAGTAAGTGGAAGTGAACATTCAAGTGGAAGGGTAAGTGGAAGTGTAAGTATGAGTGTAAGTCTGTATAAGTGTACGGACCAGTGGAAGTAAAAAACAAGTGTATGAGTTATAGACAATGCAGGGGCGTAGGAACGGGGGGGGGGGGGATGGGGGGGAAACTCCCCCAGCAGCACCCCCCATTCGGTGCCAACTTCACGCAGCACCCCCCATACATCCGATCTCATTCAAACTCTACAAATTAGTGCATTTTATTAGTGCTTTTTAGAAAATAAAATTATTCACAATGTCTGTGGGGGGTGCCAATTCAGTTCCGATCTCATTCAAATCTCAAAT